>JASAMV010007266.1:0-12976 GCA_030248065.1 Rhynchonema sp. JSB1_4
CCTCGTTGTGCTCAATCCTGCGTTTCATTCGTAAAGAAGTCATATAAATCAGTTTCCGTGAATACTCACAGATTCTGTCAAATTCATCTCGATTTTTAGCGTTTCAATCGTGAAAAAACCATATAAATTAAAAATTACAACAATAATTCCAGATTGCCCCTTGTTGGGCACAACAAGGGAATATCTGCCATGATTCGCACAAATTTATTTATATGGTTTCTTCACGATTGAAACGCAAAGTCGAGATGAATTTTGACGGGATCTGGCCTGATTTACGGGAATTGATTTATATGACTTCTTTATGGATGAAACGCAAGGTTGGGCACAACGAGGGAAAATCTGGCATGATTCGCAGTAATTAATTTATACGGTTTCTTCACGATTGAAACGCAAAGTCGAGATGAATTTAACAGAATCTGTCATGATTTACGGGAATTGATTTATATGACTTCTTTACGAATGAAACGCAAGGTTGGGCACAACGAGGGAATATCTGGCATGATTCCCAGTAATTATTTTATACGGTTTCTTCACGATTGAAACGCAAAGTCGAGATGAATTTAACAGAATCTGTCATGATTGCTCAACCTTGCGTTTCTTCGATTCGTAAAGAAGTCATATAAATCAAATTCCCGTGAGTCAGGCTTGATCCCGTCAAAATTTATCTCGACTTTGCGGTTCAATCGTAAAGAAGAAACCATATATACTAATTCCCGCCAATCAGGCCGGATTTTCCCTCGTTGTGCTCAATCCTGCGTTTCATTCGTAAAGTAGTCATATAAATCAGTTTCCGTGAATTATGACAGATTCTGTCAAATTCATCTCGATTTTGCGTTTCAATCGTGAAGAAACCATATAAATTAAAAATTAATTTCCAGATTCCATGATTCGCACAAATTTATTTATATGGTTTCTTCACATTGAAACGCAAAATGAGATGAATTTAGCAGAATCTGTCATAATTCACGGAAACTAATTTATATGACTTCTTTTTTACGAATGAAACGCAGGGTTGAGCACGTGGACGGAAAATCTGGCATGATTCGCGGAAATTAATTTATATGGTTTTCTTCACAATTGAAACGCAAAGTCGAGATGAATTTTGACGGGATCTGGGCTGATTTACGGGAATTGATTTATATGACTTCTTTATGGATGAAACGCAAGGTTGGGCACAACGAGGAAAAATCTGGCATGATTCGCAGTAATTAATTTATACGGTTTCTTGACGATTTGAAACACAAAGTCGAGATGAAAAAACAGAATCTGACATGATTGTCTAACCTTGCGTTTTTTCAATGTAGAAGTCATATAAATCAATTCCCGTAAGTCAGGCCAGATCCCTTCAAAGTTTATCTCGACTTTGCGTTTCAATCGTGAAGAAACCATATAAATTAATTTCTGCGAATCAGGGCCAGATTTTCCCTCGTTGTGCTCAACCTTGCATTTCATTCGTAAAGAACTCATGTGAATCCGTTTCCGTGAATTATGACAGATTCTGTTAAATTCATCTCGATTTTGCGTTTCAATCGTGAAGAAACCATATAAATAAATTTCTGCGAATCATGGAATCTGGAAATTAATTTTTAATTTATATGGTTTCTTCACGATTGAAACGCAAAATCGAGATGAATTTAACAGAATCTGGCATGATTGCTCAACCTTGCGTTTCAATCGTAAAGAAGTCATATAAATCAATTCCCTAAGTCAGGCCAGATCCCGTCAAAAACTTTGTCGACTTGCGTAAATAGGAAGAAACCATATAAAAATTCTGCGAATCAGCCAGATTTTCCCTCGCTCAACCGCTTCATTCGTAAAGAAGTCAGATATCCATTATAAGGAATCGACAATCGTAAATCATCTCATGCTTCAATCATAAAGAAACCAATAAAAAATCGCAACAGAAAAAATCAAAAACACAAAAAACGCAAAACAAGAAACTCATAATTCACGGAAACTGATTTATATGACTTCTTTACGAATGAAACGCAGGATTGAGCACAATGAGGAAAATCCGGCATGATTCGCGGAAATTACTTTATATGGTTTCTTCACGATTGAAACGCAAAGTCGAGTTAAATTTTGAGGGGATAAGGCCTGACTCACGGAAATTGATTTATATGACTTCTACGAATTTACGAATGAAACGCAAGGTTGAGCAATAATGACAGATTCTGTTAAATTCATCTCGACTTTGCGTTTCAATCGTGAAGAAACATATAAATTAATTTCTGCGAATCATGCCAGATTTTCTCTCGTTGTGCTCAACCTTGCATTTCATTTGTAAAGAAGTCATGTGAATAAGTTTCCGTGAATCATGCCAGATCCTGTCAAATTCATATCGACTTTGCGTTTCAATCGTGAAGAAACCAGATAAATTAAAAATTAATTTCCGCGAATCATGCCAGATTTTGCCTCATTTACCAGAATCTGCCATGATTCACGGAAACTTATTCATATGACTTCTTTACGAATGAAACGCAAGGTTGAGCACAACGAGGGAAAATCTGGCATGATTCGCAGAAATTAATTTATACGGGTTCTTCACGATTCAAACGCAAAATCGAGATGAATTTAACAGAATCTGTCATAATTCACGGAAACTGATTTATATGACTTCTTTACGAATGAAACGCAGGGTTGAGCACATCGACGGAAAATCTGGCATGATTCGCGGAAATTAATTTATATGGTTTCTTCACGATTGAAACGCAAAGTCGAGATGAATTTTGACGGGATCTGGCCTGATTTACGGGAATTGATTTATATGACTTCTTTATGGATGAAACGCAAGGTTGGGCACAACGAGGGAAAATCTGGCATGATTCGCAGTAATTAATTTATACGGTTTCTTCACGATTGAAACGCAAAGTCGAGATGAATTTAACAGAATCTGTCATGATTTACGGGAATTGATTTATATGACTTCTTTACGAATGAAACGCAAGGTTGGGCACAACGAGGGAATATCTGGCATGATTCGCAGTAATTAATTTATACGGTTTCTTCACGATTGAAACGCAAGTCGAGATGAAAAGTTTAACAAATTGATCATGATTTACGGGAATTGATTTATATGACTTCTTTACGAATGAAACGCAAGGTTGGGCACAACGAGGGAATATCTGGCATGATTCGCAGTAATTAATTTATACGGTTTCTTCACGATTGAAACGCAAAGTCGAGATGAATTTAACAGAATCTGTCATGATTGCTCAACCTTGCGTTTCATTCGTAAATTCGTAAAGAAGTCATATAAATCAATTCCCGTGAGTCAGGCTTGATCCCGTCAAAATTTATCTCGACTTTGCGTTTCAATCGTGAAGAAACCATATAAACTAATTTCCGCGAATCATGCCGGATTTTCCCTCGTTGTGCTCAATCCTGCGTTTCATTCGTAAAGTAGTCATATAAATCAGTTTCCGTGAATTATGACAGATTCTGTCAAATTCATCTCGATTTTGCGTTTCAATCGTGAAGAAACCATATAAATTAAAAATTAATTTCCAGATTCCATGATTCGCACAAATTTATTTATATGGTTTCTTCACGATTGAAACGCAAAATCGAGATGAATTTAGCAGAATCTGTCATAATTCACGGAAACTGATTTATATGACTTCTTTACGAATGAAACGCAGGGTTGAGCACATCGACGGAAAATCTGGCATGATTCGCGGAAATTAATTTATATGGTTTCTTCACGATTGAAACGCAAAGTCGAGATGAATTTTGACGGGATCTGGCCTGATTTACGGGAATTGATTTATATGACTTCTTTATGGATGAAACGCAAGGTTGGGCACAACGAGGGAAAATCTGGCATGATTCGCAGTAATTAATTTATACGGTTTCTTCACGATTGAAACGTTGCGCCCCGCCTGGGTAGCTACACCACTGGTTGAAAATACATTGTTTTCCATGAAATTCGTCAGATAGAGACTACTATCACTTCTTCCGAATCCTCAGAAATTTTAGTATTTTTGACAAAAAAATCCCTACTTTTTCAGTAAAATAAGTCACTTCAGAAGCTTCGGCCGGGGTGCCGGCCCGGCCCGGCCCGACCCTCCAATCTCCGCCCCCCGCCCGGCCCGAGCCAAAAGCCCAAAATCGCGGCCGCCCGGCCCGAGGTGGCCCGCCCGATTGCGACCTCTGCCCCAAAGGGTATCTCGAGTAAGTAGATTTATGGTTTTCAAAGGCAAAAATAGGGTTTTGACCTCGGACCCCAACGCGCCTCAGCGCGCAAACACCCAAAATGGTCATTTTAGGCCAATTTTCGGCAAAAATGTCAAAAAACACCCATTTTTAGGCCAATTTTGCAGTAAATTGCATGCAAAAAACGGCCTTTTTTCGCCTTTTGAACCATACCGTATTGTCGAAATAGAACCCCCCCATTAATTGACCTTCCCCATTAATTGAACCCCCCCTAAGGCTCAAAATCAAAAATAGAACCCCCCATTAATTCCCCCCCCCCATTAATAAACCCCACCCCAACCTTCGTACCACAGATTAGTGGTATGGTAGGGCTGTGTTGTTGTGTCAAACGTTGTTTAGCTTTCCGATTTTTTTTCGTCGGGCCATGAAAAATAAACCCCCCATAATTACCCCCCATAAATGAACCCCCCAAAATGACCCCAGTGAAAAATAGCCCCCCGTTCGGGTTTGTTTCCGACAATACGGTAGGGAGGGGCTTGGGGCCTTGGGGTCTCGAGTAAGCCGAAACCTTCCCCCTAGCCCCTAGGGCTTGCGTTGCTCCCCACACTGGTGGGAGGTTACGTATGATGCGGGGTTGGGCCGGAAGCGTGAGAGGTATGATTTTGGTAACCCAAAAACGCAAAAAACACCGTTTTGTGATACATTTTCGCCAAAAAATCGAGGTAAAATAGCACTGTTTCCAATTTTCGCCGAAAATCGCCTAAAGATAGGATTATGGGTGGGTCGCGATTTTTGCGAAAATAAGGTCGAAAAACACCGATTTTTGCCTTAAAAGGTATAAAATTGCTTGTAGAGGTATGATTTGGAGTTGTGAGAGGAAGACTCAACCCACCCCCTCGGGTTAGAGGTGGCCCCCCCGCCGCTTATGGGGGACCAATCAGGGCCTCCCCCCCCCCTCTCTGTTCCCCCTCCGAGACGCCGCCCCCGTTCCCTCGTCTCCATTTTTCCTAAATGGGCAAATTTAGGCCTAAAAGAGGCATTTTTAGGTCAAAAATAGGTAACTTTAGGTGAAACCTCCAAAAAAACGCCAAAATACCCTTTTTATAGGGGATTTTTCGCAAAAGAAGGCAAAAATAGTCCAATTTTTGACCTAAAAAATGCTTTTTTCCGTCCCCCCCCCATGGACTTCCCCCCCCTCCCCCCAGGTAGGTACGTCTTTTCCCCTCCGAAATAGTGGAGGGCGTCTGTTCCCCTCGACCAGGAACTACACTGCCATACCCAAACAATACATCCAATACCAATACCAATACCGTGTTTGGTATTGGTATTGGTCTAATTCTGGTATTGGGTATTGGTATTGAAGCTCCTGGTATTGGTATTGGGTATTGGTATTGGGTTTGCCCAGGTATTGGGTAAAAACCAATACCCAAGCCCCCAGACCCAATACCAAACCATACCCTAAAACCCAATACCAAACCAATACCAAACCCAATACCAACCCAATACCAGACCAAAAACCCAAACCAAACCAATACTAGACAGACCCACCCAATACCAATACAACCCAATCTCAATGCAACAACCCAATACAAACCCAACCAGGCACTGCAGTAGTATTGATTTGGTATTGGGTATTGGTATTGGTATTGGTCTCCTGGTATTGGTATTGGGTATTGGTATTGGGCACCAATTTGGTATTGGTATTGGGTATTGGTAAGGGCCGGTATTGGTATTGCATTGGGATTTATTGGGTGTCAAAGTAGTATTGTGCCAGGCCTAGCCCGGCCCGACGTTCCCCGGGCCAAGGTTACGGCCCCGTCGCCGGCCGGCCGCCAGGCCCGACATCATCGAATTTCAATAAAAAATCGTGATTTTTTAGGCTAAATTTCCAAAATTTTCGCGATTCGGCAAATTAGTACCGCTTCCATGATTATCAGGTATTTCTAAACCAAAAAATAGTAATTTTTGCACCAAAAAATTGCTTCAAAAATCATCAGAAAAAGTCGGGCCGAAAAAATGGGCCGGGCCGGCTTCCCGGCCGAACTGTCGGCCCCGGGCCACCCCCCTCGTCCCGGCCGGCCGAGGCCCGGCCCGATTCCCACCTCTGCTCGGGTTTTGTGGTAGGTAAGTACTGAGAGGGGGGTAACCCCCCCCCCTGCCACTACTATGCCCCCGATGTCTGGCATGCAGTGCAGAGATCGGAAACGGGCCGGGCCGGGCCGCGATTTTGGACTTGGTCGACCGGGCCGGGCCGAGCCGGAGATTTCGGGGGACCAGGCCGGGCCGAGCAGCCCGGCCCGGTATGCCTAAATTCGAACGAAATTACCACTTTTTGAACCAAAATTTTCAAAATTTTTGCGCTTCGCGCAATAACATTTCCTAGTTCTTGATCTTTTCAGTCATCGTTTTGAAGACAGTCATCGTTCAGGCCTTTGCAATCAACCCGTACCACCAAAAAAGCCTGCCTGCAGCTGCAATCAACCTTACTGTACCGACCGGCCGAGCTATATCAGAACTACCACGCACGAGACACCGGAAAGTTTTCGGTGTCATTTGGTATTGTTTTTCTTCCCCAACAAAAAACCAAAGTCGTTTTCTAACTTCAACAGGCAAGCTAAAGTTATTGACGCAGCTAAACAACGTACACAACAACACAGCCTACAACAATGGAGAGGTTTATTTATGTATTATGTTTATTTTTTTTTGCATTTAGTTCAATTATGTATTAGTTCTATTTCCCGACATAGACTACCCCTCCCTAGTCACAGAAAAAGATTCAGAATTTTGATTTTTTTCGTTTTTGTACTTTTTCAGTTTTGCCCTGAAATTTACGCGCGCGACTTTTCGCGACGCGCGCACTTACGAGCATTTTCGATTTGAGCAGTTAGTTCTGGGAGGGTCTCCCTGTACGTTTTCCCCTTCCAGACGCTCCACTTCCCCTCGACGTATTTGAAATAGAACCGTTATTTTCCATTTCATTTTGAAGAACCATTTTAGAAAAGTCATTTTTTAGTGAAATTTTCCATTTTTGCCCCTTTTTAGAAAAAAATTCAATAAAAAGATATTTTCGATTTTTAGACATTACTAAAAATCATCATTTTATGCTAACATGCTATTTTAGCAAAATTTGCCTATTTTAGTAAAAATTGAGCAGACGTACGAACCAACCCCCCCACCCCCCCCCCAAACCACCCCCCCCCCAAAAACCACCCCCCCCCCCCCCCCCCCCCCCCCCCCCCCCCCCCACCCCCCCCCCCCCCCCCCCCCCCCCCCCCCCCCCCCCACCCCCGCCCACCCGGGGGGGGGGCGAGGGGGAAGACCCAGGAAGAGGGGGGAGGGGGGGAGGGGAAGTCCCAATTTGGGGGGGAGGAGGAAAAAAGTCATTTTTTGAGGTCGAAAAATTGGACTATTTTTTGCCTTCTTTTGCGAAGAATCCCCTATAAAAAGGGTTTTTAGCGTTTTTTGGAGGTTTCACCTAAAGTTTACCTATTTTTGACCTAAAAATGCCTATTTTAGGCCTAAATTTGCCCATTTTAGGAAAAAATTGGGGGAGCCGACGTACCCGGCGGGGGACCCGTGGGGCAGGCGTACCTCGGAGGGGGAACAGACGTACCCGAGGGGGGGGGGTCCCCCCCCAGGAACTACACTGGTATTGGGTATTGTGCCCACCAGAGCGGGCGGGCGGGCCGCCGATCCCACCTCTGAGACCGAGGGGGGTTGGGGGGTTGGTCTTACCTCTCACAACCAAATATACCTCTCACAAGCAATTTTATAGCGGTTTTTAAGGCAAAAATCGGTGTTTTTCGACCTTATTTTCACAAAAATCGCGACCCCACATAATACCTATGTTTAGGCGATTTTCAGCGAAAGTTTGGAAAAGGCATTACCCTCATTTTTTGGCGAAAATTGTATCAAAACGGTGTTTTTTCGCGTTTTTGGGTTACCAAAATCATACCTCTCCGCTTCCAACCCATACGAACTCCCCGTGTGGTGGCAGGCTGACCAAGTCCCCTCGGGTAGGGGGGAGGTTGGACTTACTGAGAACCCCAAGGCTACCAGACCCCTACCCTACGTATTGTCAGAAACAGAACCCGAACCGGGGGGTCTATTTTTTTCACTGGGGTTGGGGGTAATTTATGGGGGGTCAATTATTGGGGGGTTATATTTTTCATTTGGCCCCCCGACGAAAAAAAATCGTTGTGTACGCAAGCTTAAACAACGTTTGACACAACAACACAGCCCTACCATACCACTAATCTGTGGTACGGTGAAGGTTGGGGGTGGGGTTCTATTAATGGGGGGGGGTCAATTAATGGGGGGTTCTATTTTTGATTTCGAGCCATTTAGGGGGTTCAATTAATGGGGAAGGTCAATTAATGGGGGGGTTCTATTTCCGACAATACGGTATGGTCTGTCAAAAGGCGAAAAAAGGCCGTTTTTTGCATGCAATTTTACTGCAAAATTGGCCTAAAAATGGGTGTTTTTTGACATTTTTGCCGAAAATTGGCCTAAAATGACCATTTTGGGTGTTTGCGCGCTGAGCGCGCGATTTTTGGGGGTCCCGAGGTCGAAAAACACCTATTTTTGCCTTTGAAAACCATAAATCTACTTACTCGAGATACCCTGTGGGGCAGAGGTCGCAATCGGGCCGGCCCACCTCGGGCCGGCCGGGCCGCGATTTTGGGCTTTTGGCTCGGGCCGGGCCGGCCGGCCGGAGATTTGGAGGGTCGGGCCGGCCGGGCCGGCACCCCGGCCCGAAGCTTCTGAAGTGACTTATTTTACTGAAAAAGTAGGGATTTTTTTGTCAAAAATACTAAAATTTCTGACGGATTCGGCAAGCAAGTGATCAGTATTGTCTCTATCTGACGACCATTTCATGGAAAACAATGTATTTTCAACCAGTGGTGTAGCTACCCAGGCGGGGCGCAACGTTTCAATCGTGAAGAAACCGTATAAATTAATTACTGCGAATCATGCCAGATTTTCCCTCGTTGTGCCCAACCTTGCGTTTCATCCATAAAGAAGTCATATAAATCAATTCCCGTAAATCAGGCCAGATCCCGTCAAAATTCATCTCGACTTTGCGTTTCAATCGTGAAGAAACCATATAAATTAATTTCCGCGAATCATGCCAGATTTTCCGTCGATGTGCTCAACCCTGCGTTTCATTCGTAAAGAAGTCATATAAATCAGTTTCCGTGAATTATGACAGATTCTGCTAAATTCATCTCGATTTTGCGTTTCAATCGTGAAGAAACCATATAAATAAATTTGTGCGAATCATGGAATCTGGAAATTAATTTTTAATTTATATGGTTTCTTCACGATTGAAACGCAAAATCGAGATGAATTTGACAGAATCTGTCATAATTCACGGAAACTGATTTATATGACTTCTTTACGAATGAAACGCAGGATTGAGCACAACGAGGGAAAATCCGGCATGATTCGCGGAAATTAGTTTATATGGTTTCTTCACGATTGAAACGCAAAGTCGAGATAAATTTTGACGGGATCAGGCCTGACTCACGGGAATTGATTTATATGACTTCTTTACGACTCTTACACAATGAAACGCAAGGTTGAGCAATCATGACATGATATTGTTAAATTCATCTCGACTTTGCGTTTCAATCGTGAAGAAACCGTATAAATTAATTACTGCGAATCATGCCAGATATTCCCTCGTTGTGCCCAACCTTGCGTTTCATTCGTAAAGAAGTCATATAAATCAATTCCCGTAAATCATGACAGATTCTGTTAAATTCATCTCGACTTTGCGTTTCAATCGTGAAGAAACCGTATAAATTAATTACTGCGAATCATGCCAGATATTCCCTCGTTGTGCCCAACCTTGCGTTTCATTCGTAAAGAAGTCATATAAATCAATTCCCGTAAATCATGACAGATTCTGTTAAATTCATCTCGACTTTGCGTTTCAATCGTGAAGAAACCGTATAAATTAATTACTGCGAATCATGCCAGATTTTCCCTCGTTGTGCCCAACCTTGCGTTTCATCCATAAAGAAGTCATATAAATCAATTCCCGTAAATCAGGCCAGATCCCGTCAAAATTCATCTCGACTTTGCGTTTCAATCGTGAAGAAACCATATAAATTAATTTCCGCGAATCATGCCAGATTTTCCGTCGATGTGCTCAACCCTGCGTTTCATTCGTAAAGAAGTCATATGAATCAGTTTCCGTGAATCATGACAGATTCTGTTAAATTCATCTCGACTTTGCGTTTCAATCGTGAAGAACCCGTATAAATTAATTTCTGCGAATCATGCCAGATTTTCCCTCGTTGTGCTCAACCTTGCGTTTCATTCGTAAAGAAGTCATATGAATAAGTTTCCGTGAATCATGGCAGATTCTGGTAAATGAGGCAAAATCTGGCATGATTCGCGGAAATTAATTTTTAATTTATCTGGTTTCTTCACGATTGAAACGCAAAGTCGATATGAATTTGACAGGATCTGGCATGATTCACGGAAACTGATTCACATGACTTCTTTACAAATGAAATGCAAGGTTGAGCACAACGAGAGAAAATCTGGCATGATTCGCAGAAATTAATTTATATGGTTTCTTCACGATTGAAACGCAAAGTCGAGATGAATTTAACAGAATCTGTCATGATTGCTCAACCTTGCGTTTCATTCGTAAATTCGTAAAGAAGTCATATAAATCAATTCCCGTGAGTCAGGCCTGATCCCGTCAAAATTTATCTCGACTTTGCGTTTCAATCGTGAAGAAACCATATAAAGTAATTTCCGCGAATCATGCCGGATTTTCCCTCATTGTGCTCAATCCTGCGTTTCATTCGTAAAGAAGTCATATAAATCAGTTTCCGTGAATTATGACAGATTCTGTTAAATTCATCTCGATTTTGCGTTTCAATCGTGAAGAAACCATATAAATTAAAAATTAATTTCCAGATTCCATGATTCGCAGAAATTTATTTATATGGTTTCTTCACGATTGAAACGCAAAATCGAGATGAATTTAACAGAATCTGTCATAATTCACGGAAACGGATTCACATGACTTCTTTACGAATGAAACGCAAGGTTGAGCACAACGAGGGAAAATCTGGCCTGATTCGCAGAAATTAATTTATATGGTTTCTTCACGATTGAAACGCAAAGTCGAGATAAACTTTGACGGGATCTGGCCTGACTTACGGGAATTGATTTATATGACTTCTTTATAAGAGAAAAACAAAATAATAAAAAGTGAGCAATCATTACAGATTGTTAAACTCAACTTTGGTTTCAATCGTCAAGAAACCGTATAAATTAATTACTGCGAATCATGCCAGATTTTCCCTCGTTGTGCCCAACCTTGCGTTTCATCCATAAAGAAGTCATATAAATCAATTCCCGTAAATCAGGCCAGATCCCGTCAAAATTCATCTCGACTTTGCGTTTCAATCGTGAAGAAACCATATAAATTAATTTCCGCGAATCATGCCAGATTTTCCGTCGATGTGCTCAACCCTGCGTTTCATTCGTAAAGAAGTCATATAAATCAGTTTCCGTGAATTATGACAGATTCTGCTAAATTCATCTCGATTTTGCGTTTCAATCGTGAAGAAACCATATAAATAAATTTGTGCGAATCATGGAATCTGGAAATTAATTTTTAATTTATATGGTTTCTTCACGATTGAAACGCAAAATCGAGATGAATTTGACAGAATCTGTCATAATTCACGGAAACTGATTTATATGACTTCTTTACGAATGAAACGCAGGATTGAGCACAACGAGGGAAAATCCGGCATGATTCGCGGAAATTAGTTTATATGGTTTCTTCACGATTGAACACGCTCTCACAGAAGAAGCAATAAACAACCCGAAAACGTATAGCAAACCCGATCTCGACGCTCAACGAAGAAACCAAAATTCTGCGAATTAGTCCAGATAATTTCCTTACACAGTTCCTTGATCACGATCTGCCAGAGAACATGCGAATATGGATTTCGATGTCTTTCCAACGAAAATTATGACATATTCTGTTAATTCATCGAATAGTCATGCATTTCAATCGTGAAGATACCATATAAATCACTTTCTGCGAATCATCGAATCTGTACATTACATATTTAATTTACATGGTTTCTTCACGATACAGATAACGCAATCGAGATGATTTACAGAATCTGTCATATTCACGGTAACTGATCTATTGACTTCTTTACGAAAGATACGCAGGATTGGCACAATGAAGGAAATCCGGCATATTTTCGGAATTCACTTTCACAGATATGGTTCTTCACTAGTTTAAACGCAAAGTCGAGATAAATTTTGACGGGATCAGGCCTGACTCACCGAGAATTTGATTTATATGACTTCTTTACAAATTTACTAACAGTGAGCAATCATGACAGATTCCGATAAATTCATCTCGACTTTGCGTTTCAATCGTGAAGAAACCATATAAATTAATTACTGCGAATCATGCCAGATTTTCCCTCGTTGTGCTCAACCTTGCATTTCATTCGTAAAGAAGTCATATGAATAAGTTTCCGTGAATCATGACAGATTCTGTTAAATTCATATCGATTTTGCGTTTCAATCGTGAAGAAACCAGATAAATTAAAAATTAATTTCCAGATTCCATGATTCGCCACAAATTTATTTATATGGTTTCTTCAACTACTGAAACGCAAAAATTAGATGAATTTACCAGAATCTGTCATAATTCACGGAAACTGATTCATATGACTTCTTTACGAATGAAACGCAAGGTTGAGCACAACGAGGGAAAATCTGGCATGATTTGCAGAGCAATACGTAACTGAACGAAGTACAGGAC
>JASAMV010007268.1:0-32657 GCA_030248065.1 Rhynchonema sp. JSB1_4
ATATATGTATACAGTAGATAATATGTACATTGCACACGGTGTCTACATTCGATTGAACCTTGTACTTTCATCGTTATTCATATGAATTAATGGCAAAACTGATTAACTTCTGTTGCGTGCTTCACATAGCGATATTAATTTTCTTGGTTTTTTCTAATATTAAAATCGATTAAAGTTCTGAGGGTGCGCTCAGTACTTAAGAAGTTAAGATTGCTAATTTGTTACGCTTTTTTCACATGAATTAATCTGAAATCACTTCAAAATTAATTAACACAATGAACATCAAAAACTTTATTTTCTGACCTTTCAAGACCGCTTTTATCAAAATTATCAGCGCCATGTCATTGAAAATGGACTCTCAAACGAACAACAGAATCCAATTCTACTACTGTGGATGTCAAATAACTCTGAAAATTGCATTGTGTGGTGTCATGATCTCAATAGCAGGGGAGGAAAAAATGAGTTGATCCATCTAAACTCCAGTTGCTCTATACTAGACAGATAGGGTTTTAGTAAAAATATACGTTGGTAGATATACCACACCATCCGTTTTTGCCGTACAGTTATTCAATTGAATTGGCCTGGCCTTGCGTGGCTCCAGTAGTCGGCCAACCGAGCGTTATGAAATGACTATTGATAATTTCATTTCCAGCCCCACAGACATAGTCGTGGCGTGGCGGACCGCGCGTGGCTTGTGGGATCACAAAGGGTATACATGTCAGAAAAATGAACTACTCGGTTAACTGTGTCCTTCAGTTTGGTATTCAAGATTGACGGTCTATCCCTGGTATGATGGCCTCACCAGAATGGTCGTATATACTACGTATGTATGCAAGTGATGTTTCAGACCAGCGTATCACTTAAAACAATGAAAACATAGGCCAAACTGATGTTTCATCGGTGGGGTGACCTGCTAACCGAACCACTCCAAGACGCGACAGGGTTGGACCATTCGTAGTATCAAAGTCCATCGTGACATCGAATCCAAGAAACCGGAAAAATATTTACATAACTTCATGTCTGACTACCGTTGTCTGCATATGTGTGGCTGGATGCTCTTTGGATATTAATTATGTGAGCGAGAGCGCAAGGAAACTCCAGTGCACTTGACCTGAGGGTGTGTCGAACGTTGCTTAACACCTCATTTTGTGTGGAAATAAACGACAATACTGTGATGATATTGTTTTCAAAAACCCGCGTCTTAATCGCGAAAATTCGAGAGGGTTGCTTTCTAAGTATAATCGTGTAACACAATCAATCTGAACCCAGACATGAAGCTGGTAGGAATTTTCTGCCGATGTTCACAAAATTTTTGCTGCCAAGTGAAAGCGAACTTTTTTGGTTATAGCTTTTGGTTTGGTTAGTTTTTGGAAAAAGCTTTTGTGAAATGAACTGCCTGAGTGAAAGTTGACGGCTAATTCATTCTTTGTATCACTGAGTTTGCACATGACATGAGCTGACAAAACGACAGCAGAGCAGATGGCTCGCATTTCCACATGCAGAGTTTGACAGGACATGATGCTAGAGTACATGCACTAAAATGTTCCGAATTCCGGTACCCACCCGGAACCAGGAAACATCATGGAACAATTACTCGAAAATGTTACTGCGTGTCTCCATAAACAACAAAAAAACGAGAGAAACACATAAAACGCGCCAGCCAATGCGGTTGGAATTGTCATGGCAGACGCTGTGAATAGTTTTGTTGCCTCTCTACTCTCTGTTTTGAAAGGAATTAGGAGCGTTCCCTGGCTGTGCATGTGCTCTCACACAAAGCATCAGCAACGCAACAAGCTTTTTTCGAAAATGAAAAACCCGGAGAGAAGTGCGTGAAAATGAAACAAAAGAGCTCAAATGAGCTGCTCGCTCTTCAGCTTTTGAATGCAACACCTGGGGCTTAACAGGTTCTTGCAAGCATTAACGCGAAATTAGTAGCTTAACACGAAACATGAAGCAGGATTTTTTGCGACCAAGTGAACGGCATGCTTGTTGATGAAAGCAGGCTCGATCACAGCAAACAGAAAGAAGAATTTTCGAACACAGGGAGTGAAATCGGACCGGGCCGTTTTAAAAAAATTTCAATTAGCAGAACCGAAGGATTCATTCATTACATCACACACGAACAGCGACACATTATGAAGTATTCGCACCCAAAACATTGAAGCTAATAATATTCACCTAGCGTTGTGTCGACATAATCAATATTCTTAAGACCGTATAATTTAAGTTTATTCCTAAGCTAACCAGATCAGCCATGTTTATCCAAGTGAGGCCAATTTCAAATGCAAAAACGCAAGCATCCTAGCAGAAGATACACCACACAATGCAATTTTCCGAGTTATTTGACATCCACAGTAGTAGAATTGGATTCTGTTGTTCGTTTGAGAGTCCATTTTCAATGACATGGCGCTGATAATTTTGATAAAAGCGGTCTTGAAAGGTCAGAAAATAAAGTTTTTGATGTTCATTGTGTTAATTAATTTTGAAGTGATTTCAGATTAATTCATGTGAAAAAAGCGTAACAAATTAGCAATCTTAACTTCTTAAGTACTGAGCGCACCCTCAGAACTTTAATCGATTTTAATATTAGAAAAAACCAAGAAAATTAATATCGCTATGTGAAGCACGCAACAGAAGTTAATCAGTTTTGCCATTAATTCATATGAATAACGATGAAAGTACAAGGTTCAATCGAATGTAGACACCGTGTGCAATGTACATATTATCTACTGTATACATATATGTATGTAAGTATGTATGAAATAGATTGTTGTGAACGTTACAGACTGTCAACTTAGAAAAACGAAGCTTATTGGTACATACTGTACGTCTACTCAGTCAACGACTATATATTTAACTGAATATAAAGGCCAACTTTCCTCGAAGCTTCCTTGAACGCTTCGTGACCCTTCCATTCCAATTAACATTACTCTCTGAAAGCAGCATTCCATCATCTTATGTAAAGTACAGCAGAGAGACCACTTGATTTGGGTTGTGCATTCTCTGTCACTGGAGCTTGTTCATTGGGTGCGCCATGTTTAGGGTGTCCCGTGACACCAAACTGCGTTTCAACCAGTGCGCAGAAAGTTATTCACACGAAAATTTCGAATTCGCGTGGACGGGTGCCGGAAGTGCGTGGGGCATAACGAAGGAATCGTGACGCATTTTAGGACTGCAATATTTATAGTACATATAATTATTATACTCTAGACACTGCAGTTAACCAAGTTCCCAACGTCACTAATTGAACTTCAAATCGTGTTCCGGCTGTGCTTTTTAACTAATAATAAGCTTAAAGTGCGGTCCACAAAACCTTTTACTTTTTTACCTGATCAGCCATCATGTAATTTCCGTGATGAACGTCACAGGTTATCATTTGCTTAAACTTG
This sequence comes from Rhynchonema sp. JSB1_4, assembly GCA_030248065.1. NCBI lineage: Eukaryota > Metazoa > Nematoda > Chromadorea > Monhysterida > Xyalidae > Rhynchonema > Rhynchonema sp. JSB1_4. The sequence goes on from JASAMV010007268.1 coordinate 3,390, forward strand.
TAATGTTTTTGAACAAATTACCACATCTTCCTTACCAACCGTATTCATTCAAATTGCACCCCCAATTTCCGTTCAGGTGCATACATACTGTATAAATGGTGCAGATGAAACATATAGGCACACCTTTGAAAACCAGGTATATTTCATTCCTGTATTTTCTGTCCAGAAACGGAAGTAATCAAGTTCAGATCTTTCGAGCGAGCAATAACTGTCATCTCGCGTTACTCCCCAGGCCTATCATTTTGGACGCTGTTAGACAATTAATCGATACCACACGTGTGTGGTATGCGCCTGGGTACACTTCCAGCCCAACTTTAGCGCCCCAGCTTCATTTGTACTTGTTATATCTTGTGTTACTTTTCGTTGCCTTAACTAGAGAATCGCATAACCTGTCCGTGACACATAAAAGCGCGCACTAACCACCGCTTTTCCTTCTTTTACAGCGTGGCGCAAAAGTGCACCATCATCACGAACCGAGCGAACCACAACCGTACTTTCTGTCACGTGACCTAACCGACGGACGACTGCAACAACAACAACAACAACAACAACAATCCCCATCCCAAGCCGCAACTAATGCCCATGGTGAAACATCATCCGTTCATCGCCTATCTTACACATCGACGCCATCGCTGCTCACCTATGATGACCAGAACAACCCCCCTCCAAGAAGGACCCTTAGTCAATACGGCCTAATTGTGGTCACCCCTACGGCCCCTGACCCTCCGAGTCGTACCGTAACCAGCCCCGGACTGACCCTCAGTCTGAGTCCGTCTTCAACCATGGATCCACCTACGGTGCCCGTGGCTGGACGATCGTTTGATGAAGCAATGTCGAAGAACTACTTGAAACCGGTGAGGGGGCTAGAAATGCAAATGTAAGGGATTTGCAACAGGTTGATGAAATACTATGGGGGCAAACGGGTTAATATGGTGGCACTTGGTTGCTGAAATTAACCAAATGGTGAAAGTTGTTGCAAGGCATTTTTCGAAGCGTTTGTATCCGGAAGTGAATCATGTTCTAACACTTTGTCGCAACATTTTTGTTTATCGCTTCTGTACCCCAGCTCAAAATAATTATCAATTACTGCTGTGTCGTTACGATTTGCTGTCTGGTCGTGTTAATCATTTACACGGTCTGTCGGTTATGATCAGCAGTAAACATCCTCTTTTTTTCATTGCGGTGCCAAACATGATCAAAACCAATGTGTCTTGAACATGGTGGCTCCGTCGAGATTTTATTCACAAGTTATGCTGCTTTCCCACGTCCATATAGCTAACTACTTTTATTGGTTCCGTGTTCCTTGCTTTTTGCAAACCAATGTCACCACCACAACCACTTAACGCAAATGTAAACGTTGAACAAAGCAAACATTCCAAATCGGTCAACTTCTGAAGTACGTCCACAGCACTCGAAGTCCGAATGCTTGTTGGCTTCAGGCAAATTTAGGAAGCGCAGTTAAAATTATACGTTTCACTGCTATTCGTGCTATACACTAAGACTAGGGCGCAATATTTATTATTGTCGGGCTAAAAATGTCAACACAAACTTCCACATCGAACTTTATTAGCCATTTTGAGTTAAAAAAGTGTCACTTTTTCATCATTCGAAACATGAACAAGGCAAACACGCGCTCGGCCGCGAACGTTTTTTATTAGACTTCTTCGGTGATCATGCTTGAAGAGCGAAATTTTGTTCTTTTATAGTTTCTTGTGTGCGAATTATAGTTTGCTTTCTTGCAGCCTAGAGGGACATTTGAGGAATCGTGAAATCAATTACTGTTTATAATTACAAAAATGACAATCATTACCTGAACCGATCATTCTCCCTGAATATTTCGCAATTTAAAGCTTTGATAAACTTATATCTCTCTCTTTTGTGTACTGCATTATGGTACACCGCTTTAAAAGAAAAACCACAGTTGCATTTGTCAAACTTGACTTACATAAGTACATAGTTAATGCAGCCTTGCCTATAACTAAAAACAAAATTAGATGCAAGAAGCCCTACTGATGCTTTTTAGCAACATCATTAAAAATTCCCATGAGGCAACAGTGATCTGAATGGCAAATCGTAATGTGTATGATGCATTTTTCATTGGCATTGGTTTTCATCTTGAGTTCATTTACAACACGTAAAGCACAGGCATCAGTCAGTGCATCAATGACAAGCATCAATTACAATGCAGTTGGCCTTTTCTGCCTGAAGAGATGACTTGAGGCAGGCTTCTCTCTTGATCGGTTTTTTCATACATAGCACATGAAGAGGAAAACATTTTTGAGCACAGGTATGTATTTCCTTCTGTGTGTGTGTGTGTTTTGCAGTTGAGTTGAGATCCTTTCGGCGGAGTACTTAACAGTATATCCCAAAAGGCTACGAATAGCAATTCCCGATCGAATCAACAATTTCAACGTTGTTCCATTCCATTCCATTTGGAACCTTCCGGACCACCAACTTTGATATAGCGGCCTGGTTCACCGTTCGATGACAAGTATACATATAAATAAATAAATATGATTACAATCATGTTGAATTTTCATAAAACAAATCGAAACTAAAATTCATTTTGCAGAGCCCGCATGCCATTCGGCAAGCGTCAGTGGACAACTCCACTCTCAGCTCCACAGCTGCTAGTACCCGTTCGACGCTGACCGTTCGAGGTGCGCTGAGCAAGGCAGCTGCGAGCAGCAGTGAATCGATAATGAAGAGATTGCGATTCAGTCGAACGCAATCGAATACGATTGATGAGTCGAAAACACACGGTTCGTTACTTTTGGTGATTGTACTTTTTTGTTTTTTTTGGTACCATCTACATATGCTTTACCTTGCATACCCGTGCTTGTGACGAAAACTCGCCCGAATTAATTCACCAAAAAGAGGGTACAGACTTTCCTTTTTTGTGATCCTTGGTGGCTTGCATTCACAGGTCAGTCCCGCCAAATTTTGTCAGTACATATACATACATAGGTACTGTCACCCAAAAAAGCTTCATGTCGCACGAAAGCATGTAAAAAGAGTAGGTTGCGAACTCGTTCAAAGCGCTCGCTTTTTTATTTGCACAGATGGCTCTTGCGGTTCTGCTGTGAAATTTGGTTCACCGTTGAAAACTATAGGTGAATATTTGCTCAGCGCAGAAACCTAAGTCATCAAATTTTATCGTGTATGCCCGCCTCACCAAATTTCAGCACATTTCTAAGTTGCTTGAGAATATCCCCTAGATTGTGTACTCTGTGAGAAATCCAAAGTCCACTTGCAATTTCGCACACAGCTCTAAAATTTGAAGTTCTCATTCATCAACAAACCTCATCGTATGGCGGTTGCAGATTCACTTTTATATCTCACTAGTATGTGTATAAGTTTGGAACCAGCTGTTCAGCTCTTGGCTGCGGCGGTCCGCTTTTTATGTTCTGCTAGGTTGCAAGCGATGCATTGAAAGCGCTCTTTATTGCTTGGTCTTTGCTGAAATAAATGTATACCAGACATAACATCGCAGAATCTCTCGAACTTTTGAAAACCAAGTGCGGTTTTGTAAAAAAAGCTATGTAGTATAGGTTGCGGTACGGAACAGACCACGTTCTTTAGAATTTTTACATGCGATCTTGAACCATCACAGAAGCAGTTCTTTAGTTACAAGAGCATGAAATCCCGCTGTCCCCCAGGGTGTCGATGTCCCGCAGACAGCGACACCCTGGGGGACATCGAGTCCAAATCTTACGAGAGTGGGACACTCGGTTTTCTAATGTTTCGCTGAACAGTTTCCGGGCCTACTTCAAGCTTTGAGAACCCAATCTCAAAGTTTCATTACCCGAACCTGCATATATATGTCACACTAAGTATATAGAGACATCCCCCTTTTTCAAAAGGGGATTGTTTTTTAATACATTAAATTTGGAAGAAAAAGAACACATGCCTCCCCCCACCCCACGCAGGCATCCCCCCACCCGCAGGGGGGCGGTCCACCCCCCTGCAACAACCACCTAATCGAAAAAAAAAAGAGAAAAAAAAAAAAAAAACACAAATAAAAAATAAAAAAACACACCCCACAAAAAAAAATAAATTAAATCAATACATATACCATACATACTAACCAGCCCCATCCTGTTGTTCTGCTTGTTTGTTGGCACTTTTAGCCAAGATGGACACGTAAACATCCACCCTTGCCTGGCGAAAAAGCAGCTGTTGGGGCTTTAGAGCTCACTGCGATCCGAGCCCGTTCATCTTAACGACCGTTGTGCTCCGTCCAGTCTTCCGTGAGCTGTGTGCTGCTGGCATTCCTCCATTTTCTATGCGAGTGCAGGAAATGGGCTCAGTGAAATTCTGTTTGACCTTTTTTGTGCCCATGCGTCCCTGCAGTAATTATGCCTGCGTATATACAGTACGTACCTGTATTGTATGTTGTGCTCAGTTACACTGTAAATTCATACCACTACAGTCCTTGTCCATGCCTGTTTCCTCTGCGCATGGTGGTGCACCTGGTCATCATCAGTGTAATGTGCTATATGCACACCATTTGGTCCCGATTACATTTCCACTGAGTACAGTATATTTGCGAACTTCAGTGGCAGCGCTATATTCTTTTGCGAAACGACAGTCAGTTCAGCTTTCAGTTTCAACTCTAATTCCCATGCTATTGATATACCCTGTTTGGATGTTAAAAACATGATTCATAACTCCCTGTACGATTCAATTATGGGTGCGACATATTGAAACATTTTCTTTCTTAGCAAATCCTGTGCCTATTTATGCTTTTCACAATTCTAGTTTTGGAGACGAATACAAATTGCATGTGTGTGCAAAAAGCCGTGTACGCCATACGCACCGATGCTAAAATAAAACGGGTAAACATTCCCATAACTGTGAAAGCATGTGCTGGAGTTCCCATTCCCATCAAAATGTTGGGGGTATATACCATGTAGGTATGTAGTATACGTTCACTCAAAACAGCCCGCAAAATGCTTTCATTTTTGCAAGTGCAGCTTGTTTAGCTGTGTTTAGATTGTGTTACTGTGCTGTTACAGTAACACAAATACGGTATTATATCGGCTTATATTACAGTGGTCAACTCAAGTGGTCAAGTCACTTCGTCAACTGACTGTGTACAGTCGTCAGCTCACCCCGAATGTCATGTATTATTCTCGCGCTCACTCCGGGCTGCGGTGAGTTGACGAAGTAATTTGACCACATGAGTTGACCAGTGCAATATTAGCCGCGTTAGATACACATAACGGCGTGTTGTTGCTTACAAGTGCTTCACGTACGTTGCATGTAAAATTCGGCGTGTTAGTGCCGCGCGTATAGGCACAGAGTGTCCTCTTATGCGCACAAATATAGGCACTTTCTCGGTGGTCTGGCGAGTCATACACAGAAGAGTTTCATACAAAGCTCGCTGCAGAACTGAACTGGACTATCTGTTACAGAAAGGTTGCGTGAAAAAACTCCTCAGCACTAATGTTCTAAACGAAGCATGAAGCTGTTCCTTCCTATACATAAACACTCGCGTGCGCCGAAGTTACGCACGCCAAAAAATCAATAGCCTTTCGGCTCTGAAGCTGCTGTTATGCAGGCCCGCATTGAAGAGGCCTAGATTCATGTCATACTATTCACATATGTGTGGTTGCGCAATGAAAGCGTCATCCATGGAAAGCAATGGTATTGCTTGCTGGGGTAAAACAGCCATCACAAATAAATATGATTGTGATTTTTGACGGGAAATATGGCTTGTCAGTACTGGAGAGCGATCCAGGTCTGAGTCGGAACTCAATTATGAACTTTCGGGTCGTCGCCAAAATTTCAAACGCGAAATGTAAAAACTCATGCTTTTTAGGATTAACTGTTACTTTTTTCTGCTGCGCTATTTTACCGGAACTAAGAACTCGACTGTATACATGACTGTACCATGTGTTGATGTGCGGCAAGGGAGCGGCTGTGGTGCTGGCTTGTCTTTGTGCTGCATTTATTTTTCATCAGCTGTCTCTCTTGGTGGCCTAGTGTCCCCCCAATCAAAACTAATTCTGATAGTTGCGTTGACAGTGTGAAGCCCGCGCTCGTGCTGTACCATTTTTGGTTTGCGGTTGTATCGCTCCAGTTTTCGTTTGTTGTCTTGCTAACATTGTTTTGCTCGCTTTTTTCTGATGGACCCCCAACTTTGCATGTGTGAACTCCTAAGCTTAATGTTTATTTAGCCTTGGCTTGGCTTTCTTCACACCGACTCATGTACCACGTCTATCAAGGGCGGATCCAAGGGGCACAGGGGCCATGCCCCCCTTTGGTCCATTTGGCCCCTGAAGGGGGACACCGTTTCTGAAGGAAGAAGGAAAAAGACCCCTAAATCGCGGGATTTTCACTCTCATACACCTCAAAAGTCTAAAAATCGCGCGCTTCACGCGTCAGATACACCTATTTTCAGTGAAATTTGGCTTTCGCGCGCGTAAAAAGTGCCAAAATTTCGCGCGCTTCGCGCGCATAGTCACATTTTTATAATATTTCGTGTAAAAAGCGCGGATTTCTAAACAAGCACTGGATAAAAATGACTTTTTCAAAAATGGAACACGCACTAGATAAAAATGACTGTTTGGATTTCCCTTGGCCAAACAGCTGGATCCGCCACTGACGTCTATAGTACATGTACATGTCATTGTATGCCTGAGGCTCAGCATATACAGTAGCAGCACCTTCGTCTAATCAGCTATAGTAGTATACCAGTACTTAATCACATCGATGCTTCAACGCTTTGGACGAGATATAATACCTGTAGTAAGTTTTCTGGCAAGAAGGCTCATACTTTTCCATGCTCATGTACACATGGGATATCTCCGCATTAGTGGGCATAACATGAACAAATAAGCAAGCAAAGATGTCTTGATGATGCTCTCGCAGACGAGCCCTTGCCAAAGCATGCGCATGCTGGCAGTGGGCAGGCCTTCTGACTGACTCTTGTTTGTGATTGAGTTCCCATGATTTCCGATTGTCATCCCTGTAGAAACGCTTTGTGCATCATTGTTGTTATGCATAAATATTCAGGGGCATATTTTGGTTCTTTTCTGGCAAAATATATAGCTTTCAGCTTGTTTTCGCGTCATCTTCAATACGACGATGCAACACCACAAATGAAATGTGACTGGGGTCCCATGCTGAATTCTCAGGCTAACAAGTTGACATGCCAGCATGACTTATTGAGTTTGACTCAAGCAGCGTCCACGTGTATGTATAAGCAAGTTTGTACTGGGTGTGTTGGCAGGGCCGATCCAGCACAATTTCTGTCTGCGATGACCCGTTTTTCAAACAGAACGGTTCCTACCGTTTGGATGACTTCTTTGGATTATACAAGATTTGTTATTCTTTCGACACTTGTGTTTGGCTATTATGGCCTTTTGGTTATTACGATACAAAAATGCCAGGAAAAAGACCGCAAGGAAATGTTTCACTGCACCACTGTGAACTATTCGCTTGAAACAAACTACTGTATATCTCTATACGCAGGGCAAGAAACCACAGCATAAATCCACTGTGTCCCATTGCAAAACTACACCATGAATCAAACAGCGAGTGAAAAATCAAAAGTTTCTGTGTTTTGACAATCGCTGTATGTAGTTCCAATTTCTTTGTTTCTGATACTCCTCAGACGCAGAAGAGTTGTGCTGGTATAAACTTCCATCCATTCTTTTCCCCAGCCATACTATATCGCATCGCAGTAGATTCAGTTTGTTTGCGCGCTGAGTTTGCATTTCCGAGTGCCAGATGCGCGTCCGTCCGCCTTCCATGATGGAATTAGCCCTCTTTCTGCCCTTGTCTGCACTTTCGGTGTGTGTCATGGAGCTATACATAAACAGTGACATCCACAAAACTTACTGCGACTAACACAATCAGTCAGCTGTAGCTGTAGGGCGTGTGCTTTTACCAGTTTCAGCTCAGCGCGCTGCTTTCTAAACTTCATTTTTTGTTGCCTTCACTACTCTACTAACTGTCAGAATTTTTTTACATCGTCCTAAAATACCGATACAATATGTTTTTCAGTCAAAAACATTTGATTGATGAACAAAAGGCCCTGACACCACATATTTCTTGCAGCACTGTTATCATGCTCACGACGGATCTGAAGTTTCCAACGGATCTCTCACGTCGTCTATGTATATATGTACAGTATATGATACAAAACGATGCGAGGTTCTCCAATGTTTTTGGAATTGTTTCTTGACAATATTATCTACTGTACTGTAGGTACGTTACCTGAACGTGCACAACAACCAAACACTGTGGAACGTCAGCCACTCACAGTATTCATGTAATCATTATGTCACAGCTTGGGGGAGCTGGCTGAAGTTTAGTCGGTGTTTTGGGAGTGAGAGTAAGGCTGGCTTGAATGGAGCTCATTAAGCTTGATAAACATCACGTGACAGGAATAAGATTATGTATAGAAGCAAAGCAAGTCAGAAAGTCGTAACGCATGCTTGATCATGCATTAACCGAAGGTTTCTTCGTTCCGTCAAATCGCCACACTTACATACATGTACATGCAGACAGTATGCATATATGTACGTGAAGTGATGCTTTTAGTTCCGCTTAGCTGCCTTTAACCCTACAAGTAGAGTCCGGTGCACTGGGGATTAAAATAAGTTTTTCTACTTTGGCGTGTCCTATTGAAAAACAGCCAACCATTGCGCTGTGGGTTTTGGTCGTAAAGTTCGTAACACCGGGGCTTCCCAAAAAGTAGCCAAAGCGACGGGCATAGCATTTTTTTGAACGGACAGCGCTCCATTGCGACCTCTCTGTCACTATTTTTTTCGCGTTAATATTGTTTCCCCGTGCAGAAAATTTATATGTCTCTATGCAGTACAGCTGCAGCAAGAAGCCTTTCTGCTGCGCGTTTCGTTCTGTCTTCAGCTTCACACACTGCCGGTGCATGAGGTTATTGTCGGTGTGAATGCACAAAGATGACAACGGGGTTCCATGAGAGACACACGAGCTGTTCTTATGCTGATGTGCTGTGGGGCTAGGAAGGTCGCACTAAATTAAAAAAAACTAACAAAATTTATTGTCTGTTTGCAGATATGAACACAACTGATCTAAGCGCGCACGCAACGACGTCCGCATCCAGCCTGACGGTCGCCAACAACGCCGACCATTCGAACGATCTGACCAATAGGCGATCGATATCGGCCGTTTCCAACCAATCAGCGATCCATAGTCAATCGACCGATAAATCATCAACCAATCAGCAAATCAACAAACCGCCAGCTCCGTGCAGTGTTGCCTGTCATGACTGTTCATCACTGGCTGCTCTGTGGTCACTTGGCAAAAGGAACAATGTGCTTGACCCGCCGAGATTGACGGGGGCCTCGCAGGTTACAAGATCAACCTTTTTTGGGGTTACCGCTTGCCAGAGTGCAGAGTGTTTGGATCGACCACGATCATTTGTTGGAATCGATATATACAGCGCTTTATCGCGTTGATGTCAACGTAGGCATAAAAATGGATGCCCAAAAATAATCATGCTGTAATGCTGCGAGAAATGACAAGCACTTTTATGAAAACTGCACCATTATTAACATGAATGAAGGACTCTCAAACCAGATCCAATATCAATCAATCAATAACTCAATCTCAATTTCGCAGGCCCAGAGTCCATCCGAAGATGACCCAGGCGACGGGAAATCAAACACACTCGTTCAAAGCTGTCCTGCATTCAGGTGAGAACCAACACACACACACACACAGTAGTTCTACTTCCTTGTATAGCGACAACTTCATTTGCTTCCCAATCCACCTACTGAGTTCTGCATTGTATTTGGTAAGAGTTCTCCACCAGTGTGCGAAAAATTCAAGTGGTCGGCGATAAAGTCACTTTTAGGAAAGCGGGCGATATGCTTCTCTTTCCAAATTCCTAGCCTTATAATTGTGTGAGAGTCACAAAAAAATCATCCAGGTAACATTTTTCCAGGAGCGAGACGGGCGGCGAGCCAACGATTCGTTTTGCGCTGTGCCGACACACGGTCGCGACCAGCACCGTACCGCAACAGAGTGACACTGCGCCGTTGCAGACGTGGCATCGCGAGGTGTCCGCGTCCGAAGCCGGTCAGCGCTTTGTCTTGGTTTTTTTCAACATCATTTTTTCGCCAGTAGAAAAGTTTTGTTGTTGGTGGTCGTTTTTTGATTCTTTTTAAACTACATATACCAACCCAACCCACATTTCAGGAGTACTAGAGAATCTCAGCAACGTATATTTGGGCGGTCGCCTATGCGCCAGTCGTCAAAATCAGGTCATTATCGAGCCGATTGACCCTGGCGCCTATTTCTATCGACACTGTTTCTCTGGTCGAGGTATATACTGTATCTTTGCTTCACACTCACGATGTCCTGTGCTGTTACACAACTCGTCCAGTGTGTTTTTGTCCATCGTTTCGGACTTGACAATGATGACCTGTCCGTGATTGTGGTGTGCCAATGTGCCTTTTGGTTGCCAGGTCATCATCAGTACGAATGCACCAGACGGTCACGTGACCTTAGATAGATTTTGGACCAAATCTTACTGTTAAACAACCAAAATCAGCAATGCCATTTTTGCACTGCTGAAGATGAGCTGATGCACCATTACAAGCATTTTTCCTCCAACTTTTCTTCATTTCTTCAAACTTTTTCAGCTCACCAAAACTATTTCGGCACCGATGACCAGTACGGACCGGTGGCGTTAAGCGTCGTCAGAGAAAAAATCGCACCGGCCGAAGCCAGGGAAGCAGGACTCGTCAGTAACGCGCTCTATCGAATGATTATTAGGATTAGTGATGTGGGTTTGGGTTCTGGTTGATTTTGGACTGTCCCAGTAGGTACTGAATGTACATAGTGGAGTATTTATTTTATGGCCTTGCATGAGTTATATATGTTCTGGATCATTGTGTGCAGCACGCCAAATCAATGGGCATGATAACAAGAGTAGTGACCCGCCACGGTCAAAGGGAAATTTCATAAATGTCCCGAATATTCAGCACTGAGAATTAGAAGCCACCATTCCCTGATTTTAGAAGGCAAAGCTTGTGCCCTGATTTTTCAACGTCACCCGGCAATATGATGTTTCAGCAGCCCACCATACGCGTGACAATACCAGAGGACTCCGTCACCGACCAATCAGTTGATGGCAGTTCGGGTGCCGGTCAAAGTGGCAGCAGTGGCAGCGGTATGTTACATATGTCAGTCAATGTAATGTCTCACTTTGTTGTAGATTAAGTTGTCGCACAACAACGTAGGGTCTTTGCCAAACCGCAGAATACCGGGATAGAGCGATCCAAACATTCAGGATACCAACAGTTCGATACCCGGGGGTGTGGTATCCCCTCCCCCCAACCACTGGGTCTACCCACTTATCGGCGCCAGCATCATATATATAACTAATAATTTCTTCAGGTCCGACTGTACTTCATTCTCTCACGCAACACGAAACAAATTTTCGCATGCTTATTGGTTCTCGAATCCCATCTCAAATCCCATGCTGTTCGGAAGCCAGGGAATTCAAATCCCATCAATTTCGCAGACTAATGTTTCAGGCACCAACAAAACAGCGCGCGTTCCGCTGAAAGACCTCGTCGAACTTGTGTTCCCCTCACTACAATTGTCCGCCTTGCGATTGGCAATGCCCGTGCCAAGGACAGAAGAGCTGCTGTTGAAAAACGATGAACAACCGGTGTGTTGAAGAGGTCCGGTCAACTGATGATGACCTGGTGCACCACCCATCACTATAGATAGAGATGGTGACACGAAAGAGCGCAAAAATTATTATTTGCAACAGTATTCTCGTGCGCATTGGTGTCAGGCATGAAGGACATATGGGTGATCGTCAGTGCCGCCAATGCACCAAACGGGCACGTGAGCCCATCACAGCCACACAATGCTGGTTGTATGTATGTTCATGTGAACACCCCAGGTCAGCCGAGGAAATTAATTGTGAAAAGCGAAACGTTGACCAACTTCTTCAGATTTACACCAAATACAAAATCGGCGTTCTGCTGTGCAAAGCCGGTCAGTCAACCGAAGAAGACATGTACAATAATGGTAATTTGAAATTTTCACACTTGTGGATATGGACTTGGTTTCTTGGGATGAGAGCAGCCGTAACTCTCACACTGGGGGTAAAGGTTGTGTGAGATGTACTTTTAGAACTAATGTAGCTCTAATCAGTTAAATTAACAGCCAAGGACCTAGTCCTAAAAATTCTCACTCATAAATGAATAAAATCGAACTTTTGTTTTTAGAAAATGTTACAAATCAAGAATTTCTATTGAGAAAAAAACCACTTTCCTTTTCAGAATTCTCCACGCACGCATTTGACGAATTCCTCGACATTTTGGGCAACCGCGTTCGATTAAAGGGCTTCGACGGTTACAAAGGTGGTCTTGACACCAGAGGTGACACCACCGGAACGCACAGCGTCTACACAACACACCAACAGCATCAGCTAATGTTTCACGTGTCTACCATGTTGCCGTTTACGCCCAGCAACCGCCAGCAGCTATCAAGGAAACGGCATATTGGCAACGATATGGTGACGATTGTATTTCAGGTACTGTAACTGTTTTGAAACTGTTTAAAGTTGACAATCGGCATAATTCCTAAAAATGATTTTCTAACTGACACTCCAAGGGTCTGGTGAAAGTTCGGTCGTAGCTTTTTAGAAAGTATGTGCACAACTAGCTGGCTGACGGTTCAAGCAGCAGCCGGTCATGCACACAGTTTGCCGATTCTTTGCTACAGTGCCATCAAAATGACATTCAATGCACTATCTACGTTGTTATTATGCCCATACGATAACGTTGTAAACAAGTATGGATTTTGATACAGCTGAATAACACGATTAACCCAATGTTTCACTGTCCAGGAGCCAGACGCCCTGCCGTTCAGCCCAATTACGGTTCGGTCCCACTTCCAACACGTCTTCATTGTGGTTCGGGTCCAGAACCCATGCGCCGATCAGGTCTCGTACTCGTGAGTATTATTTAAATTTACCCTTTTTTTTTGAAAAACAACAGAAATCGAATAACTGACCAGCTGATGTTTCACACACACAGTGTTGCTGTATGTCGTGCCAAGGACGTACCGCCTTTCGGGCCCGCCGTGCCGCCCGATGCGCAATTCCCGAAATCGAAAGAGCTTAGGGACTTTCTCCTAACCAAAAGTTTGCGATTGATTATGTTATAAGTTTTATTGATTCTTTGTGTGCAGTGCCTATCGCACGGAATGCTCGAAACTACGGCGTGCACGGAACGCTGCATTTTTGTTTCGACGCTGGAGTTTGTCGTTCCAAAGTTCTGTATTGCAAAAGGTTTTACCTTTGTATGTATGCCACACGTTGTACAATGAAACACTGCATCATCGAGAAATCCTCCCATTCACTGATTGATCGATTTGCAGTGATCAACGCCGAGTCGGCTGTCCACCGATCATCCAAGTTCGCCGCGATGTCCGCTCGCACACAACGTGAAGTTCTGAAGGATTTGGTCGAAAACCACTCGACACAGCATGCAGCCGTGGAAAGCACGAAAATCACAAGTATATAATACAATTTTATATCTCATCATCATCATCATCAGCTTAGTTTTGCATGGAAGTTACAAACCACAGAGGATAAATCGTAATACCGTAGTTGAGTTGTTTCATTAGCTGTAATTACATAATGTAAGTATTGGCATATATAGAGTCAGCAAATTAAATCTACCAGTTAGTTATTTGAAACCACGATCCATAGTATTTGGCCTGTTTGAACCAAAATATATCGTTTTGAATATGTACATGTATCGCCTACTGTTATCATGCCCTTCGTGGCATCGGCCAAACAGGACATAACCAGGTACCCAACACATCCCAATCCCAGGTCGTCTGCTGGGCAGCGGAGCCAACAAGAAGGGCAAGGACCGACGTTTACCCAAGCTTGTCATGAACGAATGCTTCCGTGGTGCCCTCTCATGGGGCAATGTCTTGGCCGAGGACTATTCGCGTGCAATCACTGTTCCCGTAAGTACTTGTGATGCTTCATTCGCGGTATGCAAACTATCTTTGTGATTGTGAGAAACCGACACACGTTAAGCCTTGGTCTTGTGACTGGATGCAGTACGTATAGCCAATATGTACAGTACCAGCTGCAATTCTAGGCGATCCTGAGGCGGCGCAGGCTCAGCCTGCAGGCTGGCCTGCACAGTTAAGAAAAGAAACCAGCGGAGCCTGCAGGCGCCTGCAGGCGCCGCCGCCCAGCCTCACCCGCCTCCGCCGGGCCTGCAGCAGCTCCGCTGGTTTCTTTTCTTAACTGTGCGGGCCAGCCTGCAGGCGCCTACAGGCTGAGCCTGCGCCGCCTCAGGATCGCCTAGAATTGCAGCTGGTACTGTAGGTTGAAGTTTTGACGGGGTGATACTGTATATCAAACTTGGTCCTCGGCCCGGTCCGGTCTCGTCTTGGTCACGTCACGTGACCTTTCATGAAGGAGTTCAAGGTTTACTGATGCCGCGGATTTCGACCCTAGAAATATATGTACATTTTACGCCTGTCGAAACTACTGGACAAAATTCATAATGCCAAAAATGACCAAGTCAAGACTGGACCAGACCGATGACCAAGTTTGACATCGACCGCAGTGATTCTTTATGATGACCTAAAATGAAAGGATTACGATCACAATTAATTAAGAACATTACTTGTATCTTGACTAGTGAAGCGCAGTGGTTTAACGTTGGACTCGATGTCGAAAGAGTGCGAGTTCGAATTCGCCTGTGATGTTTCAGGTGGTGGCCGGTCTATCGGCCGACAGCCTGGTGCTGCTGCAAAAGCCAGAGGGTGACGTTGTGTTCGCCACACCCACACATTCCGTCATCGGCTGGCATGTGGTCGACAAAAGGTTGGGTTTCTTGATTTAGCCTATCACTTACTGGATCAACGGCAAGTCAGGACACCCTATTGTACCATTAGTTCGAGGCTGGTGTCCAAAAACGGTGATCAGTTTGGCCCGGGTCGGTCTTGCCTTCGTGAAATTGACGATATTTGGAAAGGAAGTATGTACTTGCATGAGCCAAGTGTCTTGTGGACGTGGTTTGATGTAATGATTGTGTAAGATTTTTTGTACCGATTTACCACTGATAATTTATTGTAAATAGTCGACTTTTCGGGACCAATGCAAAAAAGTCACGTGATCATGGCAGATCTGATCCGACGACCAAGTTTGATACCACTGCCAATCAATGCACAAAATAAACATCAACAAGTCAAGTCAGACATTCCTGTAAATGAACAACTCTGCCATCCAGTATCCGCATCTACCACGACCACGGCGCAGTGCTCGTGTGCAAATTCGGCGAAAAGAGTGAACTATCCGATTTTGTTGACCGACTTCGTGCAGTGACTCGCGGCTGTGACGCGCAAGAAATGACCGTCAGACGCAACTCGAAGGGAAAATACGACTTTCATCTGCAGGTTTCAAGACGTCTTGCTTTTTACGCTTTCTGTAGGAAACTGAAATCTAAATTGTCCTTTTTTGAACTAAACTCTTTTTAAAAATAAAAACCAGGCTGTTTTTGTTACAGGAAGAAGGCATCATCACAGACGTGGCCATGTACAGCACCAGTTGGCAGACCGGGCTCAGGCAAGGAAGTCGATTTGTTGAGGTATGCTGCTAAGACTATTTTTGAAATCAATTGCTTATGTTGAAACATCAGCTGTTCAGTGGGCAATCTCTGATTCAATAAAATAGTCCATCATTTTTTGTAATAGTACAGTCGACATTTGTGTAACGAATACCTAGATGGGGACTCGGTGATTCGTGCACTAACAGAAGTATTCACCTTGGTGGGCGTATTTTATAAACGCAGACTGGAGACCAGTCGCGTTTCGCACAGAAGTTCATTGCAGGAGGCGCAGACTGTGCCGTGTACCATCTTGTACACACAACAAATTCCAAACGAACACTAATGTTTCAGATCGGTGGTGTCTCCCTATCGACCCTGTCCTGCCAGCAAGTGCACGATCTGCTCAAGCATGCACAGTCAATCAAAGCGTTGGTGGTACCTCCGTCAGGGGACGGTACCCCTCGTAGGGGTTGTGAAGACCCCCATTGTCCTGCCGTAATGGATGACAATGAAACGAACAGCAGCACAACCGGCAGTCCAGCTGTCGGCAGGGCACCGCCGAGGTTCGTCAGTGTTTATATAAGAGAATGATGAAACATCAGCAATCCTCTATCTTAGCAAGATCCTTGAGTGTACTGAAGCGACCTGGTATGATCAGAGCTCTGCATACTACCTGGTATCGTGTAATGGGCGGTGTGGTTGGCGTGCCAGTTATTACGACCTGTTTTCACAGACGGTACTGGTTCGTCAGGATACCGTCAGAATTGCTCCAGATAGCCGAGTGACCCCAAAAACGCGCACGAACTGGTTGATATATGAGATGAAAAAGTTATTGTGATTTTTTCGTGCGCCTGCTGAAACATCAGTTAGCCAGTTCCATTGCAGCTACCAACAAGTTCAAGCGCGGCGCCAGCGCGACTCCCCATCGGGCAAAACCGACCTCGGCTATGAATCGGGCACCTGGACTTCGACATCGGGTCCGAGTGGTGCGGTCCTGGTTGGCAAGGGTGTACCATCAGGGAGCAAAGGTGACGGACTAATGGAGCGAAGGAAGACCATGCCTGACTGGAACATTGAGGGTGCGTGTTTATGGCGCTACTATCATTGAGACATGCTTTGGGTCCGGTATTTCGCAACCTCATTCAATGGTGTCACTCATGTTGTGGTGACCATCACGCATAGTGACTGAATGAATCCTAATCATCATGGCACTATCGAAGGTAGACTGCATCATGTGAGGCTCACGCATTTGACGATGGAAGTGTTGTGCTTTTTCATTGTCTGTTTCGGCCTGTTTTCACAGATGACCTGGTGGCCATGTCATCATCAGTGGAAATGCACCGTGTCACTCCGGGAACACCTGCCCTAATTTTCAATCAGAAATTTCTGCAACTCCCTCCTTTCCAGACACTCTCAGTTCATCTGGCAGTGCATCCAGTGAGTTATCGAGCGGCGGTGACCTCTCAGTCACCACCCAGCCAATGGGTACTCCTGGGTCGAGCGGCAACAACCCGGTGCAAAAACGGAGATTACGAATGAATGATGTCAAGAAAGGACACGATAAACGGCCGCCTCAGCGACAACACAGGTTTGTGTACAGTCTAGCCTCTTTATAGTGATCAATAACAGCTTGGCGTAATCGACCATTATAACGAACACCTGAAGATAGTAAATTTCACACGACATTTTGATCCCCGATATGATTTGTTTTGATCACTACGATACGTGGCGAAATTTTCTTTATAGTTGTAGAAAATAACTTGTAGCAACAATGCTATCATCAAGAGGGCACACCGTATCGTTAGCTACATACTCTATTGTGAGTGGTCGCAATCAGAAACGAAAATGCAGAGGGCCCCTCTCGATCCTGCCACTGACTGTACGAAGCTTTTCATTTAGATATCGAAGCGAACCCGACATAGCGACGGACCTACACGAACACAACCTACATGCCGTTGGACCACCTCTACCTCCACGAACCTACAAGCCACGGATGGCTGCGGGGCCCGATCAGTTCACACTCGCTGATGTGATTGGGCAGGTGCGTTGGTCAACTATGCAGTGGGATCCTACTGCTGCTTTGCTGGCTATGTTTTGTATTTCACTGTTCTCGTGAAGCATCATTCAGCCGCAGCGAAGGTAACTGATGTTTCACACGCACAAGGACACCCTAATAAGGCACTATTTGTTGTCATCTAACCCCGAAATGGGTTCCTCTTTGTGGTAATGGCCTCAAGATAATGATCGACAGCTTGACACATGATTTGCTGCTCGCTGTAATACCTATCCTGCCACTCAACGTACCGAGCTCCCTGTCTTAAAGAAGACAGTGAGGCCATTGGACCGAAAAGCTGAGCAAAGAAACACACAAAAACGACAATAATACACGGACGAAATTTATTCGCAGATGGACCGAACGCACAGCGAAGAGTTGATGGGAGCCACAAGCCGCGTTATGCATCCGGTGAGAAACAACGAGTCTCAGCAGCCGCACAACAAAGAGCAGTCAGACTCGGCTCGTACGAGTGATGAGAAAAGAGCCTCGTTCTACGAGTGGAACTCCAACGTTGTTGAAGCGGCTGCCAGAGTGCTCGCCAACAATCCGACGCTGGGCAGCTGTCAACTCAGACTACAGGTCAGGGATCTTGGGGTTAGGCCAAAGTGGGTCACTTATGCGCTGGTTTCTATTCTGTGAAACATCAAACAAGCAAGTGCTCTTTCTTCAGGCCGCACTGCAACGCGTGAAAACACTTGAAGCACAAGTGGAACGGCTGACCATTGAGCTGGAACAAGTGAGTTGAAATTTTTTCGTTTTTTAAAAAGCTCTTGTTAAAAAATGAACAAAACTCTCGTCCAACAATAATTATCCCACCAGGAACGTCGAAGCCGTCAAGACCTAATGGCAGAAGTCGGAGGGTTGCGAGAAGATAAACGCCGGTTAGAATTGGAACGAGAAAGAGCGGAATCGGAATTGAAACATTTTACCAGTTGGGTGTGCTCAGCCGTCGATGTGCAAACACCCGTTGCTGATGTATGATGCAAGAAGCATTATTTATCTTGTATCCGTGATATAACGGACATGATACTAGAACCTATCTACCTACCTACCTGCTGACAATGATACAAGTGATCTGAATCTGACTCTAATGATTTGAATCAATCGCACATATCGCATTTGTAACTTTCCTCGTCTTATATGTATCTGCTCCTCTCGACAAACGGCTCTGCGCTTTTTATTTCATCACCGATTCTTGCTTTTTTATGTTTATGTTTGTTTCTGTAACTTTGCGAATCAGTGCTCTGAAATTGATTTGTTTTTATTTTATACATATTTCTGTGACGTGTATTCTGTTGCATCAATGTGATATATTATTTTCATTTCTTCAGTAACGCATCTCTTAAAAAATTGTGTTCAATACAAAATACTAGCACTGCGCGCAAACTTGTGCCAATTCGCATCGATTTGAGTGATTGCACGATATACGAGTCAATTCGTAACGAAGCCTGAACATGATAAACCGATCTGCAAAAATATGTACAATGCAGCCGAAGTACCACATGTGTACCTACAGGTATAACTGAGTTATTCAAACGAGGCAACACCCAACTTTTTACTGCGTTTTTATCCGCATACCAATAGAATTATAATTAGATCACATTTGAAAGTTGAATATACACATTTTTATGTATATGCACCGGTATGTAAGGGAAGCACGGAGCATCAACGTTTTTGTTGTCTGTTTGCACTCCGTTCTTATATTTGTATCCAAGATTAGATATCATCCAGATCACATCTTTTTCTTTCCAAAAACTGGTGTAGGTACGACCATCGTCGATTTTGCAGGTTGCGTGAAACATTAGCTGAATGGCTTGAAACCAATAAGTCATAAATACACCATGTCTCTTCAACGCCGAAATACAATGCCGGCAGTCAATAATGCGAATATTAGATTGCACATATAGAAATCTTTTTTTCATAAAATGTGTAGATAAAAAGCATAATCGGAACAAAAAAATGCCTGTATGCTGTCTTAGTATCGATTTTGTGAGTGATGAAAGTTGTATAGGTGTGTACAATGCTGTATATGTGTATAATATGTACAGACACAGTCCACTCGTTGAAACATCAACCAGCCGGGTACGTACTGCAGTTATTGGTACCGTAATATCAATGGATAATGCGATCCGTTCAACCGATCAAAATTGATGTCATAATCTGACATCCTTCTCAGCTTCATGCACATCGTCCGAAAAGTGTGCCTTCAGAGCCGATCTGCTACTCTGGCCGGCGGGTGCCCCCGTTTCGTTGTCCGACCACGCGGGCGACGTTGAGTCGTCACTGGGTATGTGCGCCTGGTACCAATCACGGTTCTCCTCCAACTGATCAAGTATGGTTTGCGCATCCGGGTAGACCAGATCGGCCCAGGTTTCATACAATGGATGGACAATGTAGTCGATGAAGCCGACCTGGGTGGGAAATTTTGAATTCGTTGCTGTTGTGTTTGAGTTTTTTAATCCTTGGTGGAATTTGTGATTGAGCTGCAGAGGATATTACTTATAATTGTTGCCGACGGGCGTGATAGCAACGTTATGACATGACAAGAAGACTTTGGGCATGATAAGGTAAAGCTGACTAGCCCCAAACACTGCAAACAGAGTTGAGCCCTATGCATTGATAGAACAAAAACAAACCAATCCCAAATCAGCGCAAATAACATATATTCCAACCTGTGTCTTTTCCAACGTGACATTGTCCCGATCACACATCGGACTAACATCCAACCCTTCACACTTCTCCTTATCCCCTTGCCTCCAGTACTCCTCAATTATACGTTCGTTCCACTGGCGATAGATTTCGAGGGGTTTGGTCGGATTGGACAGATCAGCAAGATGAATCATTGATTGCAGCACCTGCAAGATTTGTGCCGGAATGCGACAATCTGCTATTCTATTCGGTGCGCTTCTTTATTGTCATCAAAAAATGCCCGGTCGCAATCAACTGAAGATGCGATATGGAGTTGCAGTCTCTTATAGCTCTTTACAGTGAATATTATCAAAACTCAGCATTTTCAAGTCACTGTAGTTCACCATTGAAGAGTGCTGATCAGGAGACTATTGGCAGAATTGAGAATCAACATATCGCAAATAATGTTTGCGACAACGAGGGTAGACCGCACGGGTCACACGTTCCATACCTGAATTCGATCGGTGTACTTGTCGAGCAACAGCACACCAGAGCCGGCCACTTTCTTCGTTTCAACCATTGTCTTCAGGTCGGCCAATAATGTCATGTGTTTCGACATGTCTGTTGCGAGCACCTACAGTATGACAATTGGGTTGTGGTCGTTTGGAAGAGTTCTGTCGTATTGTTCTTGCTGTCATGCCCATGATGTGTTAAGGGACCACCCGAATAGAAGATTCCAGCAGTTATGGAACTGTATGTATGACCATCAAGAGTTCTTGCCAATGGGCATGCCACCTTTTACTAGGTGTGTTGCGCACCACACTCAACAGCATCATAGTGACATTGGCACTATATGAAGAGCGAAACATCAGCCACCCAACCAACCATATCAATGACAATCTTCCTGAGTGTCTGTCGTTGTTTCCTAGCGAGGGGCGATATCATGTCACAGTCCTTGTCCTGCAACAACTTAAACGCCACCGCCAGATGGTGTTGTTCGAGCACCGATTCGTCGTTGTACATGATCGCTAGCTCCGAACCTGAACCGGAACCGGAACTTAGAGCCGGAACTTACTGATTGTATGACTTTGTATGTGAGATAGCATTGCAACGATACCCGATGGATTAATGGGCATGATAACAAGGGTATATGTAAGTACCGTTGTGGACAAATGATCTCCACTTCGGAAACTGAACATGTTGTAATCCTGATGGATTACGAACAGAAACTGCGTGCCGGAACATGGTGCCGAAAACGGGAACCACGCTGCAGACGTTGCTATGCCTTTCCTGTTCGAGACACTCGTGGATTCTTCAATGTCAACAGGCATGATAACAAGGATTTTCAGAATCAACTTCAAATCGTTACAATTTCCATGGTACAATCCACATGATCCGGAATCACAAAAGTGAATCCTCTGGAACTCGAACCAAGAACAGGAACTTACTAGAATTGACCAGATATTGATTGGTGAACCCGGGATGATCGACGTCGTGTATCGCGCCGGCGAATATCGCGGCCAGTTCCTCGAGGTCCGAGAAGACATTCTGAAGAATTTTTCTTCCATGTAATTTTTATGCAAATTAAAAGAAAGTAGGAAGATAACTCACAGCAAGTGCCTGTGAAGAGAGCAGTACGTGGATGCTTTGTGTGACATCAGCTGCATGCGCTGAATTGTGATAGGGGTTCGGTTGGTAGTGATCCTCGAGATTGATTAGAAATGTGATCACTTGGTGTGGGTCCAGTGAGAACTTTTTGATCAAGTCGCGATCCTGTAAATATGTGACATGTTGACTGATGTTTCACGAAAATTAAAGCCATATGCAAATTATATACTTGAGAAATGTTCACCAGACTTGCGCATGGCGGAACTAATAGTACGCCGAACAATGCTGTAACACGAACGAGTTTTGCCTGCTTTCTGGCAGACGGACGGTGCACCAGAACACCGTCACTGAGAGTTCACCAGAATGTCACGCTATTCCAGACACCAACAAAGCGGTAAGAAGCCTTCATCTGAGAACTTAACGATTGCTTCATAATCATAAACTCCCAGCCTGCCTGAGTCTAAGCCTAACCCCAAGCCTAGATAGGCCCAAGCCTA
Source organism: Rhynchonema sp. JSB1_4 (assembly GCA_030248065.1). Lineage (NCBI taxonomy): Eukaryota > Metazoa > Nematoda > Chromadorea > Monhysterida > Xyalidae > Rhynchonema > Rhynchonema sp. JSB1_4. The sequence goes on from JASAMV010007268.1 coordinate 25,772, forward strand.
ACCTTCAACAACGTATAAGTGACGGAAGTGAGCGGTCGATTAGCAGCCATGTCGGCGATTCTGAATATGTCCACCCCCCAGGTGTCGATATTGGCCATGACTTTGCTCAACTCTCTTTGATTCGGAGTGTCCACGCCGTAACAAGGTAGATCGCCTGCTTGTAGCGAGTTGACCTGCAAGATCGGATGATGTTTCAGTTTGTACAGGTGAGAGTTTGTATATAGCTGCTGGATTTGAGTTTTTTTTCGGCATTTTCTGTCGATGGACATGATAACAATAAACAGTATACTATAATTTTGCACAAAACTGAACGGTTGTCTCTGGTTGATTAGAAATGGAAAGCGATCTGTTCAGTTAAGACGCCCCTCAACTGATCAATACCTGTTTCAAATTGCGCAGACCCGAAATGCGCGACATGGCCGCCGTTTTCTCCTGCAAAATCGATGACATTTTTAGAGGCCTGAGCATGAATTTTCAGGGGTGATCGGCCAACCTTATGAGCGGGCGAGTGGCCGTGATTGTCGGTTTGTTGAGCTGCTTCGGCTTCCGCTTCATCCGGTTGTTCTTGTAGTGTTTGGAGGTCAACGTCTTGGTCTTTGTCTGGAAACATGGAGGATTTTGGTAAAGGGTAAAGCGCCAAAGTGATAATTACACGCACAAGCACATAGTCCAATTGAAAGCGACCCTCAAGGTTGAGCAGCGCTGAACAATGTGGTACACTACGATTATGTACTCGTGGCCTAACTACTCGTGTATACTTCGTTCTCTGAGAGAACAGAGAACAAATTCTCACACACTGATTGGCTGTTGCGTGTCCAGCAGCCTATCAGCGCGCGGGAATTTATTCTGTGTTCTCTAGAGAACGTGTACATGGTATAGTTAGTGCTACGCCACTCAAGATATACTGTAGGTACATACATAGCACCGTATCGATTGACCTCAATTGTTCAATTACGCCAACTAGGTAATGTCACATGAATGTGCACGAAGAGCCTAGGGCTGCAGCTTATTGAAGCGCAAACGCACCCATAAACGTGTTGAAAATGTACTGTTGAATTTGGTTGCCGCCTTTTGATGACTCGGCGAAGTGGCTCAACTCTTTGTTCAGCATTTTGCGGAACTGAAAACTTGGAGATTTTCTCATTGTGTCAGGCAAGTTATGAAATTATAATATTTATGTTGTTGGACTGAGAAGCGATATACCACAGATTTGCATCCCAACAACATGGACTCTATCGGTTCAGACATTTTCTCTGAGCCTCTGCACAGTAGTTTGACCTGATTTTGAGGCCCTAGATTCAAGTTTATCAACAGGGCGTGATAACACTCGTTGCTATGATCGGACCAAATCAACCGATCCGTCTTGCTCACGTGCCTGTCAGAACTTATACGAGTTTCTTAATGAAGCCTGACTTTGAGAAAATACGGTGTCATGTTGAATTAGTTTATGATGAGGTCAACCCTTGGCTACACGGCCAAATGCTTGCGATGCTTGTGCGACGGTTCAGTCTCGGGGCAGAGGATCAGGTCCGGCTAATTCAGGCCCGGCTGGAGCCTAAGCCTACAAATGGATCAAATATGCTGGGCGTGAACGTCCGGGCCTGAAAAGTCGCGGAATATTGCGATGTCAACCTTAGTGCTGGCCATGTCTGACACACTCCTGTGCGTCTGTATGGTCTCCAGTTGCTCCAAACACCAATCCAATTCATCGAGCGCCTCCGTGGCCACTTTGAGCATATCGTCGTTAAGTGTGACTCCGCTGCCGGCAGCTGGTTGCGACGGTGTGGTTGTCGAACCTGAGCGTCGACTGCCAGCACCACCACTGTTCGCGCCGCCGTTACGTCTGTGTGAAACATCAGTCGGGTGGAAGAGGAACGAATTCAGGAAATTAAATGATATTTCACTCGCTCGGAACCACCAATTTCGACCAGCGTAAAATTTATTCATCTTAGGTTTGGGAAAATTTTTTTGGCGCTGGTGGAACGGAACTTTATATCACAAAAGGCGCGGTCCAAACAAAAATTGCTAGTGATATACAAGTATCTCGTATAGTCAGTCACAATTTTTGCGTTCAAGATTGATTCGGCTACAATCGAGCAACCAAATGTTTCATCATCTATACTCTGGCAATTCTTTTGGGAGAAATTTTTCAACCGCGTTGCCTGATCCGTATAGCGCGTTATGCGTGCACTGGCTACAGAAGTCACGTGACCGCTATAGCCAGTGCACGCATCATGCGCTTTACGGATCAGGCAACGCGTTTGAAAAGTTTCTCCCAAAAAAAATTGTCGGAGTATACTCACTTGCTTGGCACATTAGTGAGCGCTGCGAAGTTGTTGCGGACATTGCGAAGGCTGGCGAGCACTTGAGCGAATGGCGTCACGATCAGATCCTCCCCATGTCTGTAAATGGAATCGAAGAGAAAGTTAGTGCGCATGGATGTCTTTGTGAAAGACAGTTGAATATAGTCTAGCCTCTTTATAGTGACTCGATCAGAACCAGGGATTTCTGTCCAGTCACTTTCAATATTTACTACGTTTAGATTATGGGATAAAGTGTAGTATAAGTTACTTCACTATCACAGTGGGGTTCACTGTACTGTACTATACTATAAGGGGTCACTATAACGACGGTAGACTGTATTAAGAAAGAGACACGCGTACATTTGTATATAATCGGGTCATATCAGATTTCTAAGATGAAAAAAATTTCCTTTTTTTCAAAAAAGACAGCAACGCGCGCACCCCTTGCTGTTCTGGTAGCTGATCGTTTTGCCGCCGCGCGAGAACAAGCTCGTACGCGAATTCCGTCTGGCTCCGTCCTTATTTCGCGGACTGTTCTGCACGACTATTTCCATCGCTCTGGGATTCGCTAATGGAATGGCCGCGGTCTGCACCGCGGAGCACGCAAGCATCCAGGATAGATCCTTGCGCTGTTTTCGTCGAAACAGTCCACTGCCGGTCAGAGATAGCCATTTGGTCGAGAATTTATGTCTGGATGATGACGGCGTTTTGGATGCTCCGTCTTTGTGCTTGTCAGAAGAAGAGGCGTTCGAAGAGGCGGGATCGGGCGCAGGCGCTCTGACCGCGGTCGCTTGGTTCACGTCAACCGAGACCGCACGTTGCATCCGCGGTGTGCTGAGAGCATTGGAGCTCGAAGCAGTCACTGTGTCTATGTGTGTCTCGGACGCTTGCCGAGCGCTCAGTTGCTTGGTTTTGGTCATTATTTCTTATTATTCTAATTTATGTTGTTTCAGGTTAATTTTTTAAGATTGTTAGATTCTTGTCAATTCTCTTTTCCTATTTTTTGTTAAGGAAGTTGAGCTCGTTTGTTATCTTTTTTCCGCTGAAATTATATACAGCAAATTAAAAAGCGGAAGAAACTTCGCTTGTTTACATAAAAACAGGCCAGTTTACAGAAATGTTTACAGAACAAAAAATGTTTACAGAAAGCAGACATTTTTTTCAAAACAGAATAGAACTAATCGAATCAAGCTCGTTGTATATCAAAACAAAGACGAACGTTGTCAGCTGACGGCTGCACTTCGGCCGGCGCAATATGGCAAAAATGAGAAAAGCCCGGCAAATGACACCCACGTGGAATTGAGAGCGGCAATAATGTCAGATTGAGATTAGGTTGTCAAGTGCAGATATACGGTAACTTGCTACACCTCTATCTACACCGACGGAAAATAATAGCAAATCTGTAGAGGAAGGGCGCAATGCTTCATTCGGATGACAACTTGTGATCATTTCCATAATAGGGCAAGGGACAGATATACAAAGTCAGGCGCCTAAATAAATGGTATCTTCAAACACACAACAACAGACATCAGACGCAGAAAGTAAAAGTAAATTATATTTCAGCGCCGCGCAACCCTTGGTTTTCAGACGGGAGAATCGCCTGAAGCAGGGCTGTGAAAATGCACAAACGCACCGAAAAATAGAGAGAACCAACACACGTGCCCACCTACATATGGGCATATGTGTTAGCTGGAACAGTTGGGTGCTTCTGTGTTCGCGTATATGGTCCACGGATTCCAATCTAGGCAAAAAAAATTTCGAGGCCTTAAATCCAGGCTAGGATGTATGATGTCTCAGCGGAATGTTTGCAAATAAAAACAAAATAGTGTATATACTTCAGCGACAGTGAAACTGACACGCGCGGGCTTGCAGACAGGATTGGAAATTGGAGCAATTCTTGGAGGCACCCGGTTCGGCCACTTATAGCTACTGTAGACCTAATGTTTGAACTGAGCAACTCTGTGCAGTTCTTGTGTTCGAAAGTTATTCAAACCACAAATGAAGTTCCTTTCCGAATTTTTAAATTTCTCGAGATATTTTTTCCATTGAAACAGGTTCGTTCATACATGTATATAGCACCGCCCACACCCAGAAAAATAGAAATTATAGGTATTTTCACGAAGTAAAAATAAAACAAATGCAGTTGCACGCACGCTGGTTTCAATATGCAAGCTTGCAAACAGAGCAAACCCAATGCCACCCAGTATCGTCAGCGAAAAAAAATGAATTTTTCGCTCTCACGCAAGCATGGCACCGACAGAGCAGCTCTCTCTCTCTTTAGACGTTAGGCGCAAGCAAGCTGGCAGATACCGGGTAGTTAGAAACGACAACTTGTGCTTATGGTTGCGTTAGGGAGCACACACAGTTAGCTGCTTCCGCCAAGCTTGACTAGCCACTAAGGTGCGTGACGCTCGTTATGCTGCTGCTGTGTTGTGTACAAGTTTGTGCGACTGCATTGCGCGCTGCTCTGCAAAAGCTACATACACGTCTGATGAGGTGTCCCTACATTTTATGTGTGCTGTGTGGAATTTTTCAAGCATCGCGGCCTATACGCGGAAATTGAAACGTGTTATATTTTTGCAGAATCTCATTGAAACATCACTAAGACACGCACATTGCGCCTGCCAAGAGCATATGGCCATTTCGTTGATGTTTCAAACGCGAGGGGCAAAAAACTGTTAGCATTCACCTGATCCTCAACCGCACAAAGTTTCAAAGTCTACATCGATGTTATTTATAGGCACAGTGCGTTGGGTATGCACAAGTCCGTCACTGGACGGTTTTCATTAGCTCGTGGACAGGCACGCGTCCGCCACTGGGCTTGCCCTCTGTTTGAGCGCAGCGCGCTGAAATTACGAATGGGAGCGATGTGACAGTAAAGTAATGTGATGGTTTACACTAATGTTGTCAACCGAACTGGCTGCGTTTCGTGAAAACGCGAGCAGGGCGTGTGTATTGTTGTCAACGCAGTGAGTCACGGCCACATTGAACGCATTTCTTCGCGCGCAATTACGGCTGATGTCGTCGCGTTGCAGTTTGCACGCGTTATACTGTACGTATATTCTGTTGCAAGGGAGACACCAAGCTAATAGCTGTGTTTGCACGACACACAGCAGTGAACAACAACACTGCTACCCGTTACGACAGACGTGGTGGGACCTCAGGAGCCTTTATTGCCACCAGTCTTGAAACATCAGGCTTTGTTGTATGCCTGCTAACCCATAGCCGAGTGCAGCGCCAGTTACCGGCAAATTTAGCTGCCTGTGCTATACATGCGTGGTGACTGTGGGGACGAGCAGTCAAAACTGGCACACGTTGTTTTCATTAGTGGTTATCGAATATGTAGGGTACAGGGTTGTTACAAAAAAGTTGTTAATTTAAAAAAGTAAAATTTTTTTTTGAAACTCAGATTTTGCTTTTTTTTAATAAAAAAAGTTGCCCAAAATGGGCTGAAATGTCCAAAAATGGCCTTTTTAAGGCAAAAAAATTGGCACTTTTTGGAAAGAAAACATCAACAATGCGCATACTCTCCTGGGCGACTAACAACCAATTCCCACATTGTAGTTTTAGCATGGCACGTGCGGGTTAAACACCGGGCTTCACAGTAATTAAGTTGAAAAGCAGTTGCTTCTCTGGCTTATGACTGACTGACGCTAGTGACGGCAAGACTGGTCAAACCTGCAACACTCAAGATGGATAATGTAGTCTATACTACCGCTTATAGATTTTTCAGCTGTCTTTTCCATGATTCGAAAAGCGCGAAACGTGTGTGTTGTTGCGATCATAGACAATTTGGATATTGACGATGTTGAATAACAGCCCAGACCAGATGTACAAACTAGACCTCAAGGGAACTGCAGTTGTAAAGAGTCTGACGTGGTGAAAACGCTGGTGACCCGATTCCAGAGGATAAAGTGCTTGTTATGCAATATACACAATCAGAAAAAAAGCAACACAAGGCTACATGTATGTGCGTTACTTCATGGCACGCTGAAAAATGGAGATTGCAGTATGTTACTGATTCCTACTCACGCACGCTATGGTTCGTCAGAGTGAAGCATCAACCAGCCTCATGGGTTTCATGCTTCACAAGCAAGATGGTGATTTGGGGACAACAGGGATAGTTCGACAACGACTAACGCAGAGTTTATGGCAGTCAAGCTGCCTGATCCGCGAAGCGGAAAACGTTACGCGCTTGTTCCGGACACGAACCATGGAAATGGTTCGATTAGGGTTACGGTACATGGCAAGCAAAAGACGGCGGGAAAAAAGAAGAAAAGAAAGGAGTGGCCAAAGCATCAATTTTATTACACAAACGACACAAAAAAGAATGCAATAAAATGAAGTGGCTGCCAGCCAAAACTTAAAAAAAAACTTTTAGAAGATCCCGAAGAGTTGAATAACCCAAGTCTGAAGGCGAAGAAGAAGAAAGAAAAGAAAAAAAATGTCTTCGAACTTCCTGTCTAAAACCGGGAAAGCCTTCATTCACTTGATTTTCCGCCTCATTTTTCAGGCAGTATGGCTGCATTAATTCTGCATCAGCTGTTGCTGGACTATACTGTAGCTGTAACACAATCACTACA
>JASAMV010007271.1:0-13231 GCA_030248065.1 Rhynchonema sp. JSB1_4
TACGAATCAATTACTTTCGCTGTTCATTTACTGTGTGGGTATCCGACACCGTCTGTCATGCTTGGCTCTAGTTCGATAGTTGATAGTGTAGTTCCTGGGCGAGGGGAGCTCCCCTCCGTAAGGTACACTAACCGCCGCGACCAAGGTACACTAGTACACTAACCGCCGCACCAGGTACACTAACCGCCTCAATTTTCGCCTAAAATAGGCATTTTTAGCACAAGAGTGGGGCATTCAGGCCTAAAATGGGTAATTTTCAGGTTGGAATGTCTGCCCAGAGCCCCCAAAATACCGCATTTATGGAGAATTTTTTTCCAAAAAGGGCAAAAATAGGTCAAATTTTTTACCTCAAAGGACTTTTTCCTGAAGGTTCCGGTCTTCCCCCCTCCTTCCCCCCACAGGGAGGTACACTAACCGCCGCACCGACAAAGTGGGTACTTCACGGAACCGCCTCGCCGGACCAGCAGGAACTACACTGATCCTAGTACAGCATGTAGTTGTTTTGAATCTTATCACCAGCACACTAGGTAATGCAACTGTGTACCAAATCAATCAATCAGATCAATATTTTTTGTCGAGACGTCTACTAAATGCTTCGATGGAATTTATTGGAAGGAATGAAAAAGCCGCGCAGTGATTTTTGTTTCTAAGCTTTCCAACCTTAAAAGATGCTGTATAAATGCTAAATTAAGCAAATAAGGACCGAAAAAATTCAGCGTGTAACTGCTGCACTTAACCCGAATTTTTAGGTGAATTTTGATTTTCTAGGTGCAATCACCAAGCGTTGAAAAACTATGGAGCCAGCACCGTGGTCAACACTGGGCGAGGCATCAAACGAAGCCCAATTTACCCGAGCACACCTTCAATCTATTCGAAACATCACTGCTGCCATTCTGCGTCATATCCGAGTGCGACATGGTCGTTCGTTGGGTGGCCGTGGAGTCGACAAGATTTTCCGATGGTATCGGCTCCAACTCTACCACTACGCCGTTGCGCAATTGTAATGTTTCATGATGCTGACCGACCAGATTGCCCGTAGACAGCATTGGCGTGGCTGGCGTCTGGACAATCGAATACAAAGTGATCAGTAAAATAAGTTCAAGCCTAAAATGAATTCTGGTAAAACACTAGACTATGATGAATTTCAAAAAACCGAAAACCCTAATAATGAGCAAAAACAAACAAAAACCGACACACAAAGCCAACCTCCGCCGCCTCATCCAGTTTTCGAAGATCCACAGAACCAACAGTTGTGCTGGCAGCGGACCTAAGATGACTTCGTCTGATCTCTTCAAGATGGTCAGGTTGCTGGAGATCTTCCTCATAAATTGGCTCGAATTCCAGCGGCCGGAATAAGGCACCGCACACAGCACAGTTGAGAATAATGCCTGCAAGTGGAAATGGAAAATACCAGAAAATGCTGGAAGCCCAGGTGTGAAAATCGAATTCCAAAGTTGAGTGAGGCCTGAGCGTCACCACGGTTACTCGGAATTCTGTGACAGAGATGTGTGGGGGACTAATATGTGAGCTGGTTGAACAAATATTCTAATAAATTCTAAACATTTGCACCCCAAAATACCGTGGCTGTCGGCCTGAACACCGACTTTCACGCCAGCAATGTGCATATCGCTGTTGAAAATGCAGTGAAACTACGCCAACACAATGAATAGAAAGAGAAAATCCACATGCACCATTTTGTATTCTACAGCGTGTAACATTGCCAGATGAGCAGCCACGTCCGAATATTTCACTAAATCTGACACCTCCGAAATCGGGGTCGTGTTGGCGTGGTGTTTGTTACTATGCACAAAGTAGCACCCGTCAAGTCAAAACTAAACCAACCAACCAGCATAAATCAACATCGCCCCTCGCCAAGTGTATTCATCAATGAGATATCTGCTGAACGGACCGAATATGAACGAGCCAATGCCAGCGCCGCACACAGCGATGCCGGTGGCGAACGCACGTTTCTCTTCGAAGTACATGGTCACAATCACGATTGCAGGACAGTACATCAGACCTGTGCCGATGCCTGAATTGAAAAGATGCACACACTGCACATGACATAACATACATTGATAACAAGAAATTTTTTTCTGAAACTATCGAAATGAATATGGCTCACTCCGTGGGCATGAAAAAGAACTATAGCTACAATAAATATCCCTGAACTTGCTTGAATTTAAGTTGATGAAGGTCAAGTTATATTTATTGCATCAATGGAAGAAGAAATAACACAATTAGCGCCATCGCTAAGATGCCTGCAAATATAAAACCGACAGAACATTTATTTCACTGAAACCGAGACGGACCCACAAACGTCTGCAATGCAGTGGTCGCACAACATGCAATAAGGATCAGCATCAAAGAAACCAACGTAGACTCACCCATAACAATACCGACACTGACAATGAGAAATGCAATGTTGGTGGCAAACATGCTGATGGCACAACCGATGCACGCAATCACAGCACCAAGCATGGTCGTTAGACGACACCCGTAACGATTCGTTATTGCGCTTGCCACCGGGCCTGTGCGATTTGTGTTGAACAGATAGATTCGTTCATGTTTACAAGATAGCGCGTTTTTCGTCTTATTTAGCATATGCAAATGTTTGGAAAAATGGGACGCACGATCCCAAAATAACGATGACAGACATCAAATTCCTGATGTCAGAAAAATGTCGTTCGCACCCACCCACCAGCTGCGAGCGTCAATCCGACGAGCAAACTGATCATCCACGACGTCAGCGATCGTCCGGCATCAAACTCGTTGACTAATTCCACCTAAAAATTATTTTAATTCTGTTATTGTCATGGTGGAATATATTTACCAGGACACACCTGTATGATACCGAAACTGTACACGAATCCATCAGCAAACACGTGAATGAGGAACGAGCCGAACACAACCATCCAGCCCCAGCCACCGTCCGGGATTATCGGCCGGTAGCAGACGGGATCACGACGCGGCTGGGCGGCCGATCGTTGATGAAGGGAATTCTGTTGAGTCGATTTATCTGAATCCATAATTGCTGTTTTATTCTCGTTTAGGTTTACATTTTCGTTTGCTGGGGCTGCGGTGATGTCGCTGTTGCGAACTGATTGCGGTTTCATGGGTCGTACGAGCACAGGCAATTTACGATTGTCGTCATCGTCAGCTTTGGGCCGGTGTATCGAATCGTTAGGCCCGGTGACCACGACTTCGGGCACGGTCATCGCGGCGGCCCCTGCCGGCAGCTCATCTTTTTTCGTCATTTTGTTAATTGAGAATAGCCCCTTCTCGTCCGTCCGTCGCTGTTTTTATGACGTTGGCTGACACGGCAATGGCGCCGCTTTCGTTGTGAAACGTTCGTGCTGAAAACAACCGCCAAGATTGCCGTACAGTAAGCTATTTTTGAGTTCGAGAAGAGGTGGGAAACTCCGGCCGGAATCGCGTGGCCGGCCAAAAGAGGCTCCATAAGTCGACATTATAGTCACGAACTGAAAAAACGCCGTTTTTTCGAAAACAACAAAGTACTCAACCCCCCCCCCTCAGCCCCAACCCCCCTCGGGTTTTGTGGTAGGTAAGTACTGTCATGGGGTGACCCCCTTGCCACTCAGTGAGTACTTGGTCAGGGTGTTGACGATAGATAGATTGGGACCCGAAATGTGTTGACGATAGATAGATGACCCAAGTCCGAAATCTGGGGGGTCGACGGTCGACCCAAACTTATTGACGATAGATAGATGGTGGGGGGGTCGCCAAAAATCAAGGCAGTGCTGTGGCTGGGGGGGGGGGGGGGGGGGGGGCCCCCCGGTCCCCCCAATGGTACCCTACCCGCCCCGGCCTGGTACGCTACCCCCCTACCCGCCCCGCTCTTGTACCCTACCCCCCTACCCGCCCCGCCCTGGTACCCTACCCGCCCCGATTTTTACCCCCAAAATGCCCATTTTTCGGTCAAAAATGCCCAAATTTCGACCGAAAACCCTAAAAAGTGCAAAAAATTTCGCGCTGCGCGCGATATATGTACTTTTTAGTACATAAAAACAGGCACGCGAAAAAACTTGTGTTGTACCCTACCCGCCCCGAAAAATCTCCCCCCCCTCCCCACCAAACCGGATTTGCCCCCCCCCAAAAACCCGGTACACTACCCCCCTACCCGCCCCGATTTTTTCCACCTATGTACCCTATCCGCCCCGCAAAAGTAGCCACAGCACTGAATCAAGGTATAGTATAGTGTACTAAGTAGGTAATCATGTGTGAATATTAATGAAAATGCACTTAGATGTACTAAATCCGCGCGTAGCACGCGATTTTTTGCCTATTTGGGGTGAAAAATACCGATTTTGAGCCATTTTGAGTCAAAAATGTCTATTTTGGGGTCGATTGTTGTTGACGATAGACAGATTCAGTGTAGTTCCTGGTCTGGAGGGGGAACAGGCGGTACCCCCCTTTTTTCGGAGGGGGAACAGACGTACCCACCTGGGGGGAAGGGGGAAGGACCCGGAAGGGGCGGGGAGAACCCAAATTTGGAGAAAAGTCATTTTTTGAGGTCGAAAATTTGGCTTACTTTTGCCCCTTTTTGGAAAAATCTCAATAAAAAGGGTATTTTGGCGATTTTTGACGACATTGACCTAAAAATCGCTCATTTTATGCCTAAAAACGCCTATTTTAGGCCAAAATTTGCCTATTTCAGGTAAAAATTGGAGGAGCAGACGTACCCGGAGGGGGAACAGTGGGGCAGGCGTACCATGGAGGGGGAACAGACGTACCCGCGGCCCGCGGGGGGACCCCCCCCCCCCACAGTGCTGGGGGGGGGGGGGGGGTGGGGGTCCCCCCCCCCAATGGAACCCTACCCGCCCCGGCCTGGTACGCTACCCCCCTACCCGCCCCGCTCTGGTACCCTACCCCCCTACCCGCCCCGCGCTGGTACCCTACCCGCCCCCATTTTACCCCTCAAAATGCCCATTTTTCGGTCAAAAATGGCCAAATTTCGACCGAAAACCCTAAAAAGTGCAAAAAATTTCGCGCTGCGCGCGATATATGCACTTTTTAGTACATAAAAACAGGCACCCGAAAAAAAATGTGTTGTACCCTACCCGCCCCGAAAAATCTCCCATCTCCCCCCCCCCCCCCCCCCCCAAACCGGATTCCCCCCCCCAAAATCCCAGGTACACTACCCCCCTACCAGAGGTCGCAATCGGGCCGGCCCGACCTCGGGCCGGGCCGAGCCGGGCCGGGCCGCGATGTTGGGCTTTTGGCTCGGGCCGGGCCGGGCCGAGCCGGAGATTTGGAGGGTCGGGCCGGGCCGGGCCGGGCACCTCGGCCCGAAGCTTCTGAAGTGACTTATTTTACTGAAACAGTAGGGTTTTTTTGTCAAAAATACTAAAATTTCTGACGGATTCAGCAAGTCAGTGATCAGTATTGTCCAGTGGTGTGGCTACCCAGGCGTGCAATCAACCTGCTGTACCACCAGAAAGGCCTGCAATCAACCTACCTACCGTATTGTCGGAAATAGAACCCCCCATTAATTGACCCCCCCCATTAATTGAACCCCCCCTAAATGGCTCGAAATCAAAAATAGAACCCCCATTAATTGACCCCCCCCATTAATAGAACCCCACCCCCAACCTTCACTGTACCACAGATTAGTGGTATGGTAGGGCTGTGTTGTTGTGTCAAACGTTGTTTAAGCTTGCGTACACAACAGAATACAGCTTTTTAAGCATAATTGCCGCTGTTGAAGTTAGAAAATACCGAAAACAAGCCATTTTTATGGGCATTATTAACAATGATTTTTTTCGTCGGGGGGCCAAATGAAAAATATAACCCCCCCAATAATTGACCCCCCCATAAATTGAACCCCCCCAAAATGATCCCAGTGAAAAAATAGACCCCCCGGGTTCTATTTCCGACAATACGGTACTGTACCGACCGGCCGAGCTAGGGGGGGAACAAAATTTTTTCGTGTGTGGACACTTGTTGAATGTATGACAAAAATAATAAATGTCATATTTGTCATAAATGTCACACGCATCAACAAGTGTACATAACAGCACGACTGTTTTGTACACTTGTTGAATGTATGACATTTATGACAATAATGTTTGTGCAATCAACAAGTGTACAAAACAGCACGACTGTATTGTACACTTGTTGAATGTATGACATTTATGACAAATAACGCTGAATTCAGCAATTGGGTGAATTATAACAACCAAACTGCACGAACATAACTTGGCGGAACGTGAAGAACAACCCAAAACATCGATGCGCTTTTGAAATTGGATTTTCCCGCTCTTTACTGATCTGCAGGTTTTTTTTGAAATCAATGATGCTTCATGCAGAGGCAGGACAAACCACAGCACGAACTTTATCACAAAACATATTTTTATTTTCACTGAACGGGTTTACTGAATGTTAATTTGGTGCATTTCGAACAGTTTGTATATAATTACGTGCATATTTTACACCGTTTACCGTATTTCAGGTGTTTTGCACAGGTTTGGTTCTGTTGTTTCAAAGCCATGCCACGAAAACCGGCCACCAAGGCCCCTGCAATCTACTACACGGACAAGTCGTGCTGTTTTGTACACTTGTTGATTGCACAAACATTATTGTCATAAATGTCATACAATCAACAAGTGTACAATACAGTCGTGCTGTAATGTACACTTGTTGATTGCACAAACATTATTGTCATAAATGTCATACAATCAACAAGTGTACAATACAGTCGTGCTGTAATGTACACTTGTTGACGCATGCTTTAACTGTGCTTAATTTATTTTTGTCACACAGTCAACAAGCGTACAAAACGCACCCCCGTGTTTTGTACAGTTGTTTACAGTCAACAAGTGTCTAGTTACCAATTTTTTATGTCCAAGTTTAGATGAAAATGTACTCTAAAACCCTCAAAATTTTTCGATTATTTGGAATGAAAAATATGGATTTTATACCATTTTGAGCCAACAATAGCAACCTACTGTACCAGCCGGGGGGCGGCGATCTACCTACTGTACCAGGATGGCGCGTCATCTACCTACTGTACCTAGGGGGGACCCCCCAGCCACACCATTGGTATTGTCTATCTGGCGACTTTTTCATGGAAAACAATGAAATTTCAACAAAAACATTGATTCAAAAATCGCAAAAATTATGACAAAAATTGGGTTAAAATCTGAGCCAAAAATTCGGGCCGGGCCGGGCCGGGCCGGAGATTTGGGGGTTCGGGCCGGGCCGGGCCGGAGATTTGGGGGTACGGGTCGGGCCGGGCCGGGCCGGGCCGGAGATTTGGGGGCTCGGGCCGGGCGGGGCCGGCCAAACCCGGCCCGATTGCGACCTCTGCCCCCTACCCGCCCCGATTTTTTCCACCTATGTACCCTACCCGCCCCGCAAAAGTAGCCACAGCACTGTCCCGGGACTAATGTCCCCCCAGGAACTACACTGGACAGATTGCTCCCAGAATTTGTTGACGATAGATAGATGAATTAAATGGAAAGTTGTGACAGATTAATATTATCTATTAGTAGAAGACACCATAAAAAATGAGAGCTTGATGAAGGCAGCATTGAAAAGGAAAAGATAAAGGCAATCTACGGGAGGTTGTCACTCAGCCCCCGAATACCGTAACCCACCGTAATTTTGATCTGCAAGGATCGTGTCGAGACCATTTTGTTTTTATCTATGTTTTGCGTGTTAGCGCCAACACCAATCAACATTTCCAAGTTTTGGTGGTCGGCGCGCACGATGACAATTTCCAGCTTGCTGCCGCTAATGCACGTGTCGATAAGCAGCGATCAGCATGGGTCTCGCAACGATCTCGCTTGCGGTGGGTTACGGTATTCGGGGGCTGAGTGACAACCTCCCGTAGACTGCCTTTAAATGAGTGAACAGTGAAGACAAAAAAGCGAGCAAGGGCAAATTTAAAAAATTGCGCAAAAAATGCGTGAGACAGGTATAGGTAGCTGTAGGTCCCGTTCAGTGTAGTTCCTGGTCCGGAGGGGGAACAGGCGGTACCCCCCTTTTTTCGGAGGGGGAACAGACGTACCCACCTGGGGGAAGGGGGAGGAGGGACCCAGGGGGGGGGAGGACCCAAATTTGGAGAAAAGTCATTTTTTGAGGTCGAAAATTTGGCTCATTTTTGCCCCTTTTAGGAAAAAAATCTCAATAAAAAGGGTATTTTGGCGATTTGCACCAAACTGTAACTGCACCAAAAACACTCAATAATGACCAGTAACACCGTGACAGAACTCCACCGTGACAGAACTCTAAAGGGGACGTTTAACGTCCCTTTTTGGAAAAAATTGTCACAACAGTCCAAGACCGGCTTGATTGAGAATAGATAATCAAGTGGCAAACACAACTGAATTTATGGATCAAATAATATGGTGTGAGACCCAAACCTCCTTGCAGTACCAATTGGATCAGAGACTGCTTGAACTGGAAATGAAAGTGAAACACATACCATTCTGCAGGACGGAGGTGTTGAACGACCTGTTTCGACAGTTCCATAAAGACATCGATCAAACGGTAGGGGTTGGCGTTTACCAAAGCATGCTGGTGATCAATGCATTGTCCATGTGTTCAGTGCAACGGAAGAACAATATAAATGTCGTTTTGCTTTGAATTTGAAATTCCTGATCTGAATACTATTCGAAATAAGCCACCACTGTGTTTTTTCGCAATATATAAACCAATAGACTTGAGCCACGAAAGTGTTTGCAGGAAACGTCTCCGCGACAATTCAACTCAGCCGACCACCTATGTATTCGACTCTGCCGATCATCGGCCGACTATTACTGAATCGGGAGCAAATTCCGGTGATGGGGAAGGCTAACATTTTTACTTCAATTCATTATTCCTCACTGATTCTTTGCAAATTTCCTTATTCGACTAGACCGACAACAAGTAAAGAAACATCATCATCACGACAATTGTATGGCGAAGTCGAAATCGACACGTGCAGAGAGTTAGGCCGCATTCACAATGCAGCGGATTAGCGGGTTAGCGGATTAGCGGGTTGCGGATTAGCGGGCCCGCTTTTCGCGCACGCTTTTGCATTCACAATGGAAATTGAAAAAGCGGATTAGCGGGTCAGCTAATTGGAGACCCGCTAATCCGCTAACCCGCTAATCCGCTAATCCGCAAAAAGTGTTTGCGCTCACAATGCACGTTGTCCGAGTTTAGGTGAAATAGTAGATTTACTTCAAAATTTTGTTGTTTGTGTCTTTCTTTGTTCAACAAACGGCAAATTACACACATCAAATCAATCAAATGTTGTTATTCTAAATGTTTCATTGGATTGCAGCATTTCCAACCAATAAACAGAAATATAGGAACACCGATCACGAAAATAGCACGAATAACACATAGGCGTATATTAGAGTGGTCAACTCAAGTGGTCGAATCACTTTGTCAACTTACATTGTAGATTCGTCAACTCACCCCGAATGCCATGTATTATTTCTAGCATTTATTTGGGACTGCTGTGAGTTGACAAAGTGATTTGACCACTTGAGTTGACCATTGTAATATTAGCCAAACTTCGACCACATGCGCCTCAGGACGCAGTGTTTTTATGCACGAACAAACCTTCGCGTGTGTGATATCATAAGCGCTGCACTATCTAGTTTAGCGCAACACAGACTTGCAGTTTACACGCTGCTAGGTTTATCACTTACTTTATAGCACGATCGATGCAGAGCTGCGAAGCGCAGCGGTAGCGTGCTGGCCTGCTGAATAATAGGGCGCGTGTACGACACCGCCCATGGACATTACTTTGCATTTTTTTTTTCAGTTTTTTTGTTTTCATATGAAACCGTGTAAAAATAGTTGGCCGCTGTGGCAAAAATGTGAATGAGTTGAACTGCATTCTCGCATTGATTGTTCAATGTAAGTTATTTCTTCAGTGGCTGGCTGGCTGGCTTTACTTTCGCCACGATGCAAAGCCCGTCGGAAAAAACAGCAAGCACATTTTGCAATACAGCATTTTGCAACCATGTCGTGTAGAGTCGAAACTGAACGCGATAATGATACCATACGTTGCAAAAAATCTCTTTTCCAAACATCAAACTGCAACAAAAACGTTTCCAATGAACGCAGGTGGTTAAGCTGCTAATGTATACACTTTTTTCATGCTCTGAAAATGTTTTGAAGGCAAATAATAAACTTCTGAACGTGCGCCTCCGGTGCTAATCCGCAAAAAAATAGAACCAGTTCTAATCGTGAAAAGCGGATTAGCGGACCCGCTAATCCGCTAACAGGCTAATCCGCTTTGCATTGTGAATGCACACGCGTGCAGCGGATTAGCGGATTAGCGGGTGTGAAAAGTTGCTCACCCGCTAATCCGCTAACCCGCTAATCCGCTTTTTGCATTGTGAATGCAAAAGCGTGCGCATCTCGCCCGCTAATCGGCTAATCCGCTAATCCGCTTGCATTGTGAATGCGGCCTTAGTGTTGCTACTACTGGATTACTGTAGCTTATTTTTCCTTGCGACATTTCTTTTCGCTCCTTTTATGAGAATATTAACTTTAGGAAGCTACGTGCGTCAGATTCGATCCCGGGCGATCGCACACCCGTCGTTCGCAGAGCAGCCAGCGTCGATGACACAAGGGATGCTCAATCAACATCGACGGCGGCGACCGTGCTCCGGTCAGATTCTCATGTTTATAAGTTGCATTTCTGGCAACTAAACGGCATTCTTGCGTTCTCATTTCAGTCGCATGTTGCCCACGTTTGGGGAACACGCGATCGCGACGTCGAGCCTCCTAGTCTCGTCGCTGTACGAACCATCGTCTACAACACCGAGGGATATTGAAAAAACTGATGTCGCTCAAGAGGACTCACAAACTGCAGATCGCACCAAATGCGAAGTTGTTCTTAATCCCAGGTTTGTGCAGTTTGTTCACATGTGTTGCGCTCCAACTCAGCATGATACACAGTGCCATTTCAGTGTCAGTGTTCACCAAGCCGGTGCTGGTGGACACTGAGGAGAGCTTCATGGCTCTCCTGTCACTGAAGAGCTATTTCGTCAATAAAAACAACATCATGCGATTCGAGTTCAAGTAACAAGCGAAATCAACAGCACATGATCAACAACCTAACCAGACAGAATGGATAACCATCACCGGTCTTACCTACCATCTCTTCAGATCACCTAAAAATCGCCCCAGTAAATCAATTGTTGAGCTTTAATACAATGCGTGATCAATCAGACATCACTAGATTTCATTCAAACACAGCAACATCATCCTGGAAAAAAGTTAATTAAACTCATTGAACTTGAAAATGACTCTTGTTTTACTTATGTCATCGAACTGATGCATGCTCGGAAAAGCTTGGGCAGTTGCCTTGAGAGAAAGAAAACGCAAATGTTCGATTCCTATGTAGAAGGCACGGGTATGCCTTAGCATAAGCCTAAGCCCAAGCCCAAGCCTAAGCCTAAGAAAAAGGGAAGTCGATTTTGAATCTGTCCAAGCTTTAGCTAGTTGGTTAGAAATACTGTATGTTCTACAGCGACGTGCAGGTGCACCGAAATCCGTCAATTATCCCGTTTTTGAACCGGCGTTCCCGTGGTTGAGCAAAGCTCGCGCCAGATAAAAAGTGAATGCCAGAGAAATTTACCCGGAGATTCATGTGAGAAGATTGACTAGGTTTAGGTAATTTTACGGAAATCCACCCGTTTTGTGTGTGCTTAAGCATAGTCCCATACTTAAGCTTTAGGCTTCTATTTCAGGCTTAGGCTTAGGCGTAGGCACCGGCCTGAATCAAATAAAACACACAGCCACGGCGAAAAACGGCTGTATCTTTCTGTTATGTTCTGCAGCATAGTAGTGGCAGGGGGGTTGTGTGTGGGGGGGTTACCCCCCTCTCAGTACTTACCTACCACAAAACCCGAGGGGGGTTGGGGGGGTTGAGTACTTACCTCTCACAACTCCAAATCATACCTCTCACAAGCAATTTTATACCTTTTTAAGGCAAAAATGGGTGTTTTTCGGCCTTATTTTTTCCCAAAACTCGCGTACCCATTTTTAGGCGGTTTTCGGCGAAAATTTGGAAA
Source organism: Rhynchonema sp. JSB1_4 (assembly GCA_030248065.1). Classification (NCBI taxonomy): domain Eukaryota; kingdom Metazoa; phylum Nematoda; class Chromadorea; order Monhysterida; family Xyalidae; genus Rhynchonema; species Rhynchonema sp. JSB1_4. The sequence continues at coordinate 12,045 of JASAMV010007271.1, forward strand.
AAGTACTATTTTTACCTCAATTTTTGGCCAAAATTGTATCACAAAAACGGTGTTTTTTCGCCTTTTTGGGTGATCAAAATCCTACCTCTCACGCTTCCGGTCCCAACCCCGCATCATACTTACCTCCCACACATGGGCCTGCCACTACACTGTTCTACAGCGACGTGCAGGTGCACCGAAATCGGTCAATTATCCCGTTTTTGAACCGGCGTTCCCGTGGTTGAGGAAAGTTCGCGCCAGATAAAAAGTGAATGCCCATTTTACGCGGAGCTAGAAATTACCGTAAAACCTAAAATACAAGGAGGGGCTGTATTTTTTCGCTGACCCCTTTTAGGGGGGGCTGTATTTTTGGGGGCTCTATTTTTTGGGGGCTGTATTTTTTCGCTGCCCAAAATCTCAAAAAATGTTCCAAAAAATACCCCTAAAATGGAGTTCTGTCAAGGTGTTACTGGTCATTATTGAGTGTTTTTAGGTGCAGATCTTCCATAAAAGGCTTTACGTCATCATACACTCAACCACAAACGTTGTACACAAGGTGTCTGATACAAGAACTTGACTTTACGACCCCCAAGCGGGGAATTCCAAGTTGGGGTGGGGCTCCAGTGTAGTACTTGGTGAGGGTGTTGACGATAGATAGATTGGGACCCGAAATGTGTTGACGATAGATAGATGACCCAAGTCCGAAATCTGGGGGGGTCGACCCAAACTTGTTGACGATAGATAGATGGTGGGGGGGGGTGCAAAAATCTAGGTATAGTATAGTGCACTAAGCAGTGTAGTGGCAGGCAAATGGTTGCAAGGTACCCTTGGGAGAATGGATCCAGATGGTTGCAAGGTACCCCCCTACCCCAGCCTCCGGAAGGTTGCAAGGTACCCCTGAGGTCCGAAAAAAGGGTGTTTTTTTGCATGCATTATACTGCAAATTTGGCCGAAAAATAGGTACTTTTTTGCATTTTGGCCGAAAATTTGCCGGAAATACCTATTATATGGAGGTCGAGCGCGGGATTTTGGGGTTTTGAGGTCGAAAACCACCCATTTTGCCTATAGAGACCATAAATTGATGGTTGCAAGGTACCCTCCGGGCTGGTTGCAAGGTACCTACCCTTCCCCCATCCCCCCCAAGGGGTGGTTGCAAGGTACCTACTCCTTCGGGGAGGGGAATCCCCCCCCATCCCCAGCCACTACAC
>JASAMV010007272.1:0-29194 GCA_030248065.1 Rhynchonema sp. JSB1_4
CCATACGAAATGAGATAGATAGAATGGTAACTCGAAATGATATAAAACAGGAGGTACGAGTTAGACTGAGTAACCCTAATACTGACAGGGCCATATACATATTGCTGAAAGGCAACTATCCTGAGGAATGCGTGATGCACATAACAAGGTTCACACACTGATTGTTATACCGTAAATACGTCATACTACCTAGGAACCTTAACTATAGGATGCAACCAACAAAACAGAATGGTGTTCTGGTTCCCACGGCTAACGGCGTGTACATGACACTACCTGAATGGAATCAGCTGATGGATTTAGCCGACCAAATCAGTGATACCATAACTCATTACGTTCAACTAATTTCAGCGGGATCAGGACGGTGATTGGCGAGCGTATTCCGCTGACTTTCATGGTTCAATTGAATTCGACAGCAATGCTCCGGCAGGCCACAAGTGCGTGAACCACGGTGAACTGGGTCAATTTCATGATCTGGTTTCAACGCCTGTTCGTGATATTATTGGTGGTGACCAGTTTCCAATGTCTCAAAAACAACTGAAATCGTTACTGGTGGAAGACGAAGGTCATTTCAAATCAGCAAAGGTGTCGCTGGTCGAATGTCGCCCCGAATCGTGCACAGAAGCCGCCACATCACTCTGCGTGAAGTTTTCTGTGCAGAACATTCTGCAGCTCACGTGGTTGTTGGTCGAAATTGTCGTTGTCGGACTGCACACAAAGGTAATTTTGTTCTGACGTTTTGCTATCTTCGATGTAAGTTTCATGCACCTAGCAGAAAATCAGGTCTTCGATGCAAATTATTTGCACCTAACAGAAAAATCAGGTCTTCGATGCAAATTATTTGCACCTAACAGAAAAATCGGGTCTTCGATGCAATTTATTTGCACCTAACAGGAAAATCGGATGTACGATGCAAATTATTTGCACCTAACAGAAAAATCGGATGTACGATGCAAATTATTTGCACCTAACAGAAAAATCGGATGTACGATGCACATTATTTGCACCTACCATAAAAATCGGAGCTTCGATGCAAATAATTTGCACCTAACAGAAAAATCGAATCTTCAATGCAAATTATTTGCACCTAACAGAAAAATCGAATCTTCGATGCAAATAATTTGCACCTAACAGAAAAATCGAATCTTCGATGCAAATAATTTGCACCTAACAGAAAAATCGGATCTTCGATGCAAATTATTTGCACCGAACAGAAAAATCAGTACGCCAAATGACCGAACACTTGTTTCAGGTTGAGCGCGTGCTGACGCACACCATTCGAAGGGTAGTCATGTTCAGAACAACGCGTGCCGGTGGTACCTGTCTACATGGTGTTGTCAGAAAACCTGATTACAACGCTACGACCCATTTCCGTGTCGCTGTGCGATTTGTGCAAACTGCTGAGTCTGGCGTGCTTGTGAAAGACACGTTTGGGCTATTCTCAGTTGGGAGAATAATTCCGCGGTGTGAACCATATCCGAATTGCATCGCCAGCGACATACCAGCTGTCCAAATGCTCCACACCTTATACGGCCAACGACAAGAAGCAACTGGGTGTGAACTGATCTACATAGTGGATTCACGGACAAACGAGAAAATCGATTGTGTTCACAAGTAGGTGCCACTGTCAGGAGACCTTGACACGCACACAAAACAATGTTAATGAAGGCCGGTGAAGGACAAGTGCAGTACTAGTTTTTGGCTGATTAAGGCCTGCCTGGGGAACAGTTTTCAGGCGCCTGTAGGCTCGGCGCAAGTACCACTCTGCGCCTCTGACAGCTTCATTTAAGTCTATTCACAGCATCTGCTGAGGCTGACAGTGCCTGAGAACTCCAGCAGGCGTAGGTCTCAATCAGCCAAAAATTACAGCTGGTTCCGTTGATACAAAAAATCTTCTCTTCCTATGTGATGCACCAGTTTTTCTTCTCGTCAGGTGCATACTGGAAGCCTACGGTGATGCGATTCGAAACCTGATCAAAGCTAATCACCAGCAACAGCAACACGGCCGTGCACGCAACGTCTATGTTGACTGTCACGAACGCAAGAGTGTGACTGACTTTGTCTACTGGCTGTACACTAGTCGGGTTGATCCAGCATCACTGTCATTCACGTCTACGATGGACACTATCAATCTGGCACTGCTGTTCGGTGTTACCAGTCGGTCACTATGGGCATACAACCAAAACTGTTTGTGGTCAGTCCAGCTAAAATAGCATCTCTGTTAAACGTTACCCTTGCCGTGTCAGTACATAGCACTGATATTCCACAATACGAAATAATGGCTTGTAAAAATATCAGGCAAAAAGTTTAGGCATATTGGTACTTCAGTGGGACCGGGCATGAAACAAACTGGCACTTCAGGTACACCATGTTGATCGAATGTCAAGACCGTGAAATCGACAGCGATGAGTATGAACGGACAGCGCGATTGTTGGCTGATCTCGTCACACCGCCAGGATCCATATCACAAACATTTCGATTTGCCGTTTTGTGGTTCAGCCATGCACGCACTACAATATCTCCAGAACCTGACTTAACATTGCGAGAAAATAATGAGTAGAATGGACAGCATGTTATAGTGAACCAAGTGGTCTTTTCCAAAAGTAGTGGTACGGTACATTCCGTCACCGTTTTTGCAATATTTGTTTTTGACGCTTTATTTCGAACAGTATCTTGGTGCATATGGGCTCACAGTCGACCCCCTTTATAGCGACATATCTACCCTGTCGGTCTGCCGTGCACACACAATAAAGAGGGAAGACCGTATGTACATACCCTGTGGTGCAGTAGCGTGTGTTCGTTTTTGTGTAGTTTTTTCAATTATCTTGTTCTTACTGCTGGTTACATGTGCAGATTTGTGCGGAAGTTGACAGAAATTATGTATAGAATTTTTATACCCTGTTATTGGCAGATATTTCAGTGAGAACATTTACAAAAATTATTGAGTTGTAGCGAAAATTTCGATGAATCCAAGAATTTGTACATATACGCTAGTTACTAATTAAATAAGAATAATTATGTACTGCGCGCCCGGTCGACAAAAATTATATTTATTTACGTATGATGTTATTAGTGGGGAAGTGTCAAAAATATTTAACCTCATTATTGTTATTCATTGCTGAAGGAATATGCACTATATCCCGATTAATGCCAAAAATTTGTTCATAAATGTCTGTGCTCAAATAATTTTTGGGTGTACATAATAATTTGTGAGAATAAGTTTGCTCAAATGTCAATTTTGTTCCACTTATACTCACACTGAATGTTCACACCTAGTTTGCTCAACAGTGCACAAATTTGTTCATAATCTATTGGTTTTTCTGCGCCAACCTTTTTTTGATAAAAATCTAGAAAAGTGTCTATGTGAGTTCCTTGGCGTGTCCCAAGGTTGATATAACCGCTCTGGTCAATCGATTGACCGAGTACCTGAATAATTTCACTTCTCAACTTTTTATCGTTGAGAGTTTTGTTCCGTTTCATGGCTATTTGCTGCATTTTAGCACAACCGATAGATGATGACAAACTCGGCGCCAGTTTGATTGAATAATCGTCGCTTTTGATCGCTTTGACACGGGGCTTGACAGTTTCCGCACAATCAAATCTGGTTTGTGATTTCCGTTTTTACACTCGGTACAATTTTCAAGGATTTCCACAACCGCCAGCACAAACTTTTGATCTTTACACAACTCACGCAGCAGAACTTTTCGTGTTTTAGCCGAAAGAGAGGAATCAACCAAGAGCGATACTACACCGACGTGTTGCTGCACGAAAGGGGATGTGTCACTGAGCTTATAATCGAGGCAGTTAAAGTAAGTCATAACTAAAAAAGTTACTTCTTCTTGCGCGCTTTTATGCCAGACTGGGGACGCTTATCGTCCCACTTAAAATAATACCCTGGTTGTTGACCCCCTGCTACAAGGGAGTTCATGGTCACCTGTCTGTTCTCATCTTGGGTTCGAAAGTTGATAATTAAAAAGTTACCGACCCCAGCGTGCATATTTTTTCGAAATGGTTCTAAGACTTTTTCCCGTTCCAAAGAAAAGAACATTGTGGCTAAACGTGATGCACAAGCAATCATTGACCGATTGATAGCCACGGCCAGCACACTACAGTTTCGCAGAATACTGGACATGCTTTGCTTTGCGTTTGCGGTGTTTTGAAAAACTTGATGTACAATAAGCACAACCAATAGTTGCTTATGATGCATGAGCACTGAGAAAACTTTTGAAATCCAAGTGCTTTTTAAAACCTCGTCCCCAATATCGTCCATCAATAAACAGGAGTACATGCCCGGGGTTTGCTCTTTTAAGTACTCCATCGCTTTTTCGGGTTGAAAGCCTTCCACGAGATGCACCTGAGGCACTACTCTGCGTACCATAGCCAGCATCTTTTCCTCAGGCGGGGCATAAGCGCTATACATCCAAATCAATTGTTTAAGTTCACCAACGTATGAACTTTTTTGTGTTATAAATTCAATTGCCGCCGATGTCTTCCCAGTCAAGGAGCCACCTGAATGTTAGCGTTGAAGGGGTAAATTTGAAAAAGCACAAATTGGAACAAACTGACCTACCTGCAAGGACAATCGAGCAAGGGAGTTCAAGAGGTTCAAATTTCATGTTTTGTTAGGTCAACGAGTTTAACGACAATATATAGCTGAACTAGAGCTGCAAGTCATCCCATCAGTTGAGGATCTGGTGTAAACCCTTCAGGCCCAATCTGGTAGTGACTTCTGTATATCAACCATATTAACACAATAATGCGGTCGCGACTGTCGCTTGGCTCAAATTCGCATTGCAATGAGCAGGTACCTGTGTCACGCCCTTTCTTGTCAGGCAAATCACTGGCCTGATTCAATTCAAAACAGCTTAAGTTCACGTCAGAGTCAAAACTGTCGTATGGCACAGTGCTCTGTGATTTCAAGGCATTGAATAAGGCATCATAGGCCATACTGTAGTCGTTGTTTTTGTAATTCGTAATTATACCAAAGTTCGACGGCACGCTCCTCTCATTAACCCGTAGTAAAGCAGACTTTATACCAAAGTTCTGGAAACGTAGCGCATTCTTGTGATACGATCCCTGAACGCTTTCCGAGTCGACAAATCCAACAGCCAATCTTTCCGGAAGCACGGTGGTAGAGGATGAAGTGATCGTTATAGGCCCAAGCACTGGCTGATTTCGCTCATGTGAATAGGAAATCAATTTATGCCTGGTGAAATTGTATTTCATTCTTGAAGGCAGACTGCGCTTCAGGCGGTAACGCTGCAGATGTAGAAATGCATCTACGATATTTACTCTGTATTCAGGGAGCTCAGGTGGTGGCCCTGCCGGGGTTGCAATTGTACCGTCCGCATTGACCACGGCTGGCGTGGGCATGGGTCGCTGTATCATCAAACAAAGCTTGCTGTCAATGGGGTACAATTGCAACTGTATAGTGCCTATGTTCTCAGGTAACGGAGCCACATCAAAAAAGTCTATGTATAGTCTGCCAGACAAATGAGCATCACGGCCGCCGGCTGTCAATTGCTTGCGAAAGAACGCTCCGGGATTTTGTTCTTCGTTAGTGAACACAAAATCCATCCCCCCACCCACGTCACTTGCCCATCCCGAAGTGCGCATCGTGGTTTGCTTTTCTTTCTCGGTAGTGTAGTGTAAAGCGCGAAGGTATGACAAAATATTGTATTGTCGTCCACTGCTTTGAATGACCTGACCATTAACCAACACTAATGCTTCTGCGAACAACGAATTTAGGCTGTTGTTCACCAGTAGTGCATTGTCTGATTCGTTGATTGGCACCCACGATGTTGAGTCTCGCAGACGCTTGGTAATATTCACTGTCAGGTTAAGTCGCAGCGATCGGCCATTGATGGCATGTGATTTAAAGGGCTTGATCGTGAAAACCAACGGATTTTTGTCTTGAGTCGACACGGGAAGAAACGAGTCCGGTCTAATACAGTCGATGTAACTACTTTCTACATAATCTTGCCTAAATCGGTCATCTTGAGCATCAACCACCGGTCGTTCCGGTGTCAATTTCGCCGCTGAAGAAACTTCAAATTTGCGTTTAACCATCGTGTACAACTTGTACCAGCACCAGAAAATCCAATTCAAATGAATCTACTGGTGTTCCATCTAGATTATATAGACGAAACGTAAAATGGGAATGAAGCGCTTCGTCCACATCAAAAAAAGCACTATGATGGGCTGTGTACTCCCCCACCTGTGGTGTAGAGTTACACATAGGCACAAGACCAATGATCCGGGACAATCGGCCATTATGAATATAAGCCGGTTTCACCTGGTCGCACGTCATGTAGTACATTAGGTCCAGGGATTGCAGACGATCAATGCTTATAGTGACATCCAAATCGCGTTGGGTCGTAGGGTTAGGGTTGATAATAGTTTGTGGTAAGCTTAGTAGAGCCGCCAGCTCCGAACTCAGCTCAACAGTGGTTCTCGGAGCTATTTTCACCATACTATCGCTACCATCCGTTACCATTTTTATTTTTGCATTTCTAGTTCCAAAGATAGCAGCGAGCGCATCAGCAAGTTCCATCGCAATACCTATACTCTCACGCGATTGTAGCGGTCGCAGTTTGGCAAGCACACCATTGCTTTTGACCCACAGATCCCGTCCAAACACTGAAGAGTTCGGACTTAACGCAACGTACACCAATCGCAACTTTGCAGGGTTAATTGCAAAATTGATAAGTTTATGGAACGGGGCCACAGCCGTGAGTGTGCCCGCATCATCAGACACTTTTCGAGCTGTTAAAAAGAAACTTTCCATAATTTTAAAGAATAATAACTCAATATACATTGCGGCTCTATTTATGCTGATCAGCTAGGAAGCGACTAGTCCTTTACTGCGTTGAGCTCAGATCCGTAAAATGATCCAGCGATCACATTTTTTGAAGAATCAAGTAATGTATAACGTGGTGGCTTAGTAGGTATACGCCCACCAATTACATAGGTCTCCGGCAACCACTGTGTTCTATATGATTTACTGAAGGGGGTCACAGTTTTTGACACCAGCACACGTTGGCCAAGTTTGAGCTTGTACTGTTTGGGGTCAAAAACATCATATTTTGCGTACCAAGGATATAATGTTTCAAAAACTTGTGCTTGATTAGCGAATGTCACATCGTCCGGCGACAAGTTTCCGAGAGAACGAACCTTACGTGTATTTCGTGCCTTCACGAAATTTTGCAGTTGACTGAACCAGTGTTTTGTGTCGTGATGGTAGAGATACTTGTATAATCGGTTCAACAAGTGACGTCCTGCGCATCACATACAGCATTGAACAAAACCATTGCTCTAAACACGACAACAGCTAACCAGCCAGTTCACATTGTTGTGCTTTTAAGGGGGCGTACAATCCGATGTGCCCTATGTCGTATTGCTCAAACAGAGCATGCATCGGTTCATTCCAAAACTCATTACCTGCAAAGCCAAAAGAGCATTAAGTATAATCCAGCGGCAACAATACCCCAACCCCTGTCCGTGCTCATGACTGATCGTGGTGCCAGTTTATCATTTTGGTCCATCCGTTTAAGAATAAGACGCATTGCGTTCGTGGTTTCCGCGGCTGTTTTGTTCTTCAGGGCTTCTGCCTCAATTCTTCTTGAAAATACGTCGATGACCAGTAGAATAAACTTGTATCCATGGTTTTGTCGATTTAGTTTCGTGACGTCAAATAGATCTGTATGATTACACCAAACGTTCATATGCGCATGTTACGCGCAACCCGAGCTTACCACTTTGCAATACAGAGCCAATACTAAAAGCTACAACAGGGGCTCTTTTTATTTTACGTCGAGGCAGTTTGAACATTCGATACACTTCTTGAGCTTCTATCCATTTCCTGGCCTTTTTCCGTCCAAACTTGCTCTTACCGATTCCTTTGGCAGCGGCTTCTAAGCCACCAAAACCATATGGAACAGATTCGTCAAAATATGTCCTGGTTTCCATTGTATTTGCGCGATAATAAATCATACAAGATGTTGTAGGTGTACTGCGGCAGTATCAAGTCCATGTCAATTAATGCTGTTTCCATATATGACTGTATTGCTTCAGGACGCATATCTTCCATGCATGTGCCGAGTCGGTACGCCATCTGCTGCATTTGACACCACACATCAGAGGCCAGCAATTCCATTTGGATACTCTGAAACCAGAGGTCAATGGCGCTAGCTGACGGCGAATGTAAATGCGGGGACGGTGGTGACTCAGGTTTGACGGCATACTTTATGCAGCGCTGACAGTGTTTTGTCTTATGCAATCGGAAAACGTGCCTAGCTAAACTGAAAAAAGAATTTATTTTATTTAAAAAATCATGTTAAAAACTGTAGTCTAACCCACTTTGTTTTCGAAATCTTTGTACCACATTTCGGGCAAACAATTTTTGCATGAGATCGCATGGTAACTAATGAAATTATGCAAAACTCCACTGTATTTATGGTGCACATTCAAGTCACCATTATTCATTATTCAACTCACCAAAATTCAATATTCAACTCACCATCCAGGCAATCACGATCACAGAAGTAACGAATACGTGGTGTTGTCGAAATGCGGAGTTGAAATTGAAAAGTTTCCTCTCTATAAATTGATGCACATGTTCAGCTGCGTGTATGATTGCTCCGACCGCACTGCGTTCTTCGCATTCACATATTTTGACGTCACTGCTTTTGACGCTCTTGTTGACTCTGTGTGCAACACTGAAACAGGGGTTATTAAGCTCGATACGCTGAACGTGCCGATTGCCGAAATTTTGGGGATTATTTCCTGTCTCTGGCTTAATTGGGTTGATGCTTTGTATTCCGCTGCTGATCACCCCGATGAAGATAGTGATTATTCACTGATTACCATGAAATCTATTTTCATGGACAAACTTTTCGGCAAATTAACGTGGATGTTTGAAGAGGACTTGACCGGACTGATATTATCGCTCCCAGCTCACAATTTGTATTTCACAGGAAATTTGGTTGTGCCCAATTCTGCACCACTTCTCCTAACAGATTTACATGAATTTGACTTTCGTCACTGTTTACGTTTTCTTGTTGAACTCAAGAACATTGTACCCGTTCAACGTGATCTGCATCGTTTTCTGTGTGAAATTTTCAGTCACAGGCGCAACAAGTTCACAATACTAGCCTCCCATGTTCTCCTTATGCTGACTTCTGTGCCCTTGTGTAGTTCAAAGTTTACGCTATTGAATGATCTGTGGATTATATGCAGCGCCTTCGAATCTGTGCATCCACACACATTGTTGTGCTTCACAACCTTACCACAATAAAACAATTTCAGGAGTATTATTCGTGGTGCATCGTTGCTTTATCGGCGCAAAACGAGATCGACAGCATTATTCACAAATCCAATAAGAAATTCAACTCGCCATTGATTGCCATTCTTGATTACTACTACACAAAAGCGGAACTACCTGATTCGGCATTTACGTTACCCGATTGCTGTGGGCTGTACTTGCGAATTCGACGACATCGTAACACTGGTGATACTATTATTACTACTTTACCACTTCTGGGGAACGACATCTAAAGACGGTATGACCAAGAAAAAGTTTTTCCTTTTATTCACCCCAGCGGGGGTTCTGGTCATCTTAATATTGGGGGTGGGCTACTTTCTCACAAAAACACTGCCAAGCACGTGTGAAGATGAGGCCGATTCTTGCAATATTTTAAACGAGTTACCAAGCGTGACACTTACCTGGTGTAACAACACGAAGACGCTACTAATCGTAAGCCAAAACAGTACTTCGTTTCTCGAACTGGACACTGAAGCGTTAAAAAACCTGATAATGTTCTGTGATTTCTGCCTGAGCGTGCCCGTCAGAGAATGTAACTATCGAGCTGGAAGTTGTCTGAGCTTCGGCCGTTTTACCTGCACACATTTAGGCGGCAGTCATCTCATTTTCTTCTTCTCTAAAACCGCGTTTATCCAGACCCAATATAATTTTACCACAGCACGCTACGAGCACTGCACATTATCCTCGGGTGCAACGATCGGATGCTCTGATTTGATTCCGATTGCCATGACTGCACGTTCGATCATTGACGACTAAAAAATGGCACCGACCGTGTACTGCTCCCTGTGTGAATATCACTGCGGCTATGTAAGTATATGACCTGTGCACACAGGGGGTCCAGTGAAACTTTTTGTCCTCCGGTGAAAACTGACATACAATATCAAGTCAAGCCCTTTGCCTTATAGGTCGTTGACTGTAAACGGCACATGCTTAAGAAACATGCTGGATACCCGCCGGCTGTGATTTCGTTTCTCAACCTCGACTACTGTATCTACTGTTTCAAGTCGCTCACACATTTGAAAAAAGAGGCCAAGCGTGTCTACCATGTCCGCATGTGTGATAAGAACTTGCTGAGAGCAGGCGCAAAGGCTAGTTCAATGAAGTGCAGCCAAAGCTCCAAAACAAACAAAACCTTGATTTTCAGGTCTACCTGCTATCGTGTGCATCGTGCAGTTTTCGAGCTTCGTCTCACAGAGCCATGTTGTTTCACACACGAAATGTGCACGCTGGTGTGATTGAAAACTTTTGTCCGCTCTGCAACAAGAAATTGGCATCCAAGGATCTTCTTAAAAAGCACATCGCGGTCTGCAGCGGAGTGTGAAAATGCGCCACATGAATAATAAATGTGCATTTTGCACACATCAAGAAGACAAAGTGGCAGATTTGTGGACCCACATCATCAATACACATCCCACGTTACCCCCCGAATTGGGGGTCATTACAAAAAGTACACTTGAGAAGTGTCGATTCTGCGGTAAATCTTTGACTGAAATGCGCACACAGAATGCTTATCGACACGTGCGACTGTGCCCCCACAATCCAGCGAAAGTTTCGGATCACGCATGTGGAATATGTGGCATGCATGCCACATCGGCATACAAACTGAAGCTACATTTTGATGTCATGCACTTGGGTGTTTATGAATGTGTGTGCTCGGTGTGTGGTGCACATTTTGCTTCCAACAAGACGTACATGGATCACATTTCATTTTGTGGCTGAATAAAAGTTGTTTTTTGTATGGAACGTTGATTATGATTATGATTGCGGTTTAACCCGTAGCGTTCAAAGAGCGCAATATCACGATGACTTGATTTTTGAATCTGGCTGCATTTGATTATGCCTTGACCTATTCTGCGTTTGACTAATGTGATTGGACAGTCGCCCGTTTTTTTCAGCGAAAAAAGAGCGGTGGCTGAAAAATGGCAAAATCCTGCAAAATTGAGTTCGCCCGAACGCAATGTGACGAGGATTCCAGTATTCTCATATGGGATGTTGACGATCTCGAGTCAGTGTTGGCATCGCACGTCAACGGTTTGTGTCGTTCTCATGTTTTAGCTTTTGAGCGGCAATATTCCATATACCATGCTCAGGCCAGCTCACCCCACTCATTTACATTTATGCCAGTGTAAAAGTAAACGAAGCCTCATGACCAGAATTCAGTCATTTCACTTTGCACAGGACGACACCTGGAGAGGACATTTGGCTCGGAAGACAATTTCAAAAGTGCTGTACTATTTGTACCAGCTAACGACGATGGGTCTGTTTCAATTATCGTGACTATGACACACTGCCGAAGCGGTGCGCTAGACGAGAACAAACTGTGGTCGAGCGTTGTTGGTGTGCTGTGCGACGATGATGACACAATGGGGTAGGTGCATTCTTCAAAATGATTCACCTGCGGTCGACCATCCTTACAGTGGCATTCTTTGTAGTGGACCCCTGTTTATAGTGGATGTTTTGGAACGCGATGTAAGTCCCAATATGCTATTAACATCCTGATTACAACAGACCACCAACTCGTTATGTGGGGCGCAACACCACGATGCTGAGACCGGGAGCCACGATTACGTACCCGAACGTGACAACGACAGGTAAACTCCGTCAAATCGCCGGTGCCAAGAACGCCGTTCGCCTCTTCATTTCCAACAAATTCGTGTTCGCCACAACAACAATCACCGAAAATATGATGCACGATCCGAGCGATAAAGATCGAATGGCAGCGTTAAGTGCGTGCTTTTTACGTTACACCCTAAACTAGACTGTGGGACCGCTTGGAGCAAAAGTTAGAACTTTCAGGCCAAGCGTTGGTTCAAATGTTCGAAAGTCGAGGCGTGACGGGTGATATAACGCTGAAGTGTGAAAATGTGGAATGGCGTGCGCACAAGGCTCTGCTGGCCTCAAGATCGGCCAAGTTACAGGCGATACTTGCGGTATCAAACTACGACATGACATCGGTCAGTGTGACATGAACTTTAATGACAAATTGCTGATTGCTGATTTGAGTGTATGATTGCAGCTGGACCTGGGGCTGATTCTGGGCGACCCCGGGACTGTCGGACAATGGTTGAAGTACTTGTATACTGGTCAACCAATCGATTTGAGCACTGAATGGAGCGCAAAGCGAATGGCCGACCTGGCAGTGAGGTAGCTCACTATTTGCATAAGCTGTTCTCATCCACTTATACACATCTCATAATGTTACAGGTACGGACCACAAGATCTATTGAAAAGTGCCGTTGCCAGCATTCAGTCCGGTACAACGACGATGAATGTGCTGGACACCGCCAAATTTGCGTACAACAGGGAAATCCCCGAGCTGTTCAAGTTTGCAGCCAACTTCGTGAACAACCACAAAGCCACGGTCATGCACAGTAATGAATGGAAGGAGCTGCAAGCTGACATGTCCTATCGCACAATGTTCACATATTTGCTTGAGCAGTTAATGGGCGTTCCACGTGAGTTCTTACATCACAAGCACAAAACGCATTGTTTTTCATCAGATTTTCTATGACCTCATAATATTCAGATCAAGCGGCAATCAAGGCAAATTCAGTCATTGACGATGACATGTCGGTGAATGTGCAACAAGAAAGTCCGCAGCTGACCCCGATCGTTGGTCCACCGCTGGCTGAGTCAACGCCGAAGCCGGAACCGCGCGGCCCGCGTATCGTGATCACACCTCAAGTGCATAAGCTGAAACGCAAACTGTTGAATGATTGAGTGCTGTTCGGAACTTAGGAACGTTCATGTTATTTGTGTTGTCACACTTGAGCGTGTGCATAAAACATGATGTCGCCTTTGACGACTGATTGATGTGGTTGGCGTCTTATTGCGCCCAGTGCATATGCACTGGTACCTTTTACATATCCAGCTCTCGTATCACACCAAATCCGTCTTTCAGATGGCCATTTATTTAGAAAAACTCGATACTGGGTTATATAGATTGACAAGGCACGGTGAATGGAAAAGCGTGGCATCTGCGATAAATACTGAAAACAAAGTGAGAGAAATACTTCTCGCTGAAGACGCGGGAGAAAGACTTCCAAAACCTTTCAAGTGCGTGATCACACGCACCAGCAAACCGCACAAAGAAATTATTTTTGACGAAAACTCATCAACGTCGACCGTTTGTCGCGATCTGGACATCCCCAGAATCTTACGGTTCGATGGTACAATAAGCATACACGTCGAAGTCGTTCTCTTTCATGAACCGGACACATGGCTCAATCGGCACAAACGTTACCAATAAACATCTGTGATAAGGGAAACCCGTTCGCTCGGTACACCTTTCCAGCGCCGATTGTGGTTAGCAAGGGTAAGAGGATAAAAATCACGAACACTTTGGCTTTGTGCAAAGCTCTCAACCGTGATCCGCATCTACTTTCAAAATGGTTCGCTATTAATCTAGCCACGCATTCACGATTTGACCTAGAACATATAATTATTAATGGAAGTCATACTGCAACTGAGATCATTGATTCAATTTATGTATTCATCTCCGGTTATGTGTTATGTGCACATTGTATGAAACCAGACACTCAATTTATCACAAGTCGTAATTCTGTACATGTATACTGCACTGTGTGTAGTGCCACAACAACATGTAAAGGCGCTCTTGTTAAGCACATCATGAAAAAATGAACGCTGATGTGTTGTTAATTTCATTATTTTGACGTTTTTATTCACAAATCATGCTGGTGCTTGCTAAATAAACGTTTTTCACATCTCGCTGTGGTAACACCGGTTGCACGGCACGAATCTGAAATAACAAGGAAACATTTTGTCACACGGTCGAGGGCGGCGGGGGCGGCTCGCGTCAGCGAGCCCGCCGCCCCCTTCGGGGGCGGCAAGCTCTTCACGCTCACCGGCGCCCAGCGACCCCTCAGCGACCCGCTGCACAAACGCAAAAAATAGCCATTTTTGATCATCCTACTTGAGTCGCCACATGTTAAACTATATAAGGGTCATCAATCATTCTCAGCGACCCCTTTCTTTCAACTCACGAAAGTGACAGATCACCTATACTTTACATAGGCCCCGATGTAACACCTCACTACTGGCGGTGGCGGCGGAAAAAGCGGCAGGGGTGGTGGAGCATCAGCCGCAGGCACCGGCAGCACCGGCGTTCCCGGGGGACCAGCTCAAAAAGGCGGTGCCGTACACTCGCACTGGATACCCCAGCGTGGCTCATTGTGAATCCTACAACAAAGTAACGCAAACGTTCATTGCTCAATTTTTTGCATTTATGGTGTAAAATACGGTCCCACAATTTCGCAACCAAATGAGAACCGCAGCTAATGTCTACAAAAATTGAGCGTGACCGACGACAAATATTTCACAAAACATCCAACGGCAACATTTCAAACACATTTATTTGATTGCTCTGGTGTAAATATTCAAATTGAAAGTGAAATGGCTGTATTTTGAAAGCTACAAGAGACTGCACAAGCACTCTGCCCTCTAATTTGAACCGACAGGCAAAAAGAGCAGCGGTGATATATGAAGTTGTGAAAAGTACTGCTCTGCTATTGGTCGCACAATGACCATATAAGAATTCATCAAATCAATCCTGATTTTCACGTTCAGTCACTCTTAACCACTGTGCTATTTGTGATTCTCACAAAACATTTTCATCTGAAAATAATCCAGCAGATCAACCACGTTGCCGCAGGTCTGAAACATTCTCTTTACCACATCCTTTGTGTGCGATCACGCAACGCAACGTCACCACCCCGTCACTTTCCCTCTTTACGATTCAGGGAAAAATTTTGACCAATTCTTATAAAGTCATTGTGCAACCAATACCATGATTGCCAGAATGATAGATTTTGTGAAATTTTATTCAATCGATCTGTTGTAGATATCCAAGGCGTGTGATTATGGGCACCACCGATCATGTAAATGGCCAGCTGTTGAGTAGTTGTAATACAGCAAGCATCTAACCGCCAAGAATATATACTCACCTGCTGGACATGACAAAATGCAGAAAAAGGCTGGATACTCAAATGCAAAAAACTTTGCCAGGGCAGTTGTGAAAAATACTGATTATGCCTCCGATAAACCGCTCATGGAGTTCTGTTGCCTGTAAGATCTGGTTCAACCGTGTGCAGTCCGTTTTGACCAAATGTGTGTGCACGTGGGTGCAGGGAACAGAGGTAAACCATAAAAGTGGTCTCAAAAACAACATTATTGGTCTACCGTGCTTGATGGACATCATGTCCGTTGTTCGTTGGCAGCTCAATTAGATTGGCTCAAATTCTCGAAATGCGCAACCGTATATTGGCTGTATCTTATGCTCTCTGCCTCAGTGCGTAAATTCCCTTTTTTAGTCCCAAAACATGCGTAAAAACGCTGCTCTGTGCGTAACGCGAACACCAGCGTTTTTTAACGCACACGTGTTTTGGGGACTAAAAAGGAATTTACGCACCGAGGTGGAGAGCATAAGATATATCAAATACGCGGTTGCGCAACCACCCTTTGTCTGTGGCGGTTGCGCTTTCGAGAAATTGGGCCATTGACAGGTACGTAGGTATGTAACTGTTAGCTCAACCGTGCTTCGGAACTATACAACTTGAATGTTCTGGATGAAGGACATGCTAATTGGAAGATTAATGCTTCCTAGCCTGTTGTTTAGGTTTTTGGGTAAGAGTGCCAAAAACAAAACTTGAACTCGAAGGGGGCAGTCCGATTGGTAACTAGACACTTGTTGACTGTAAACAACCGTACAAAACACGGGGGTATGTTTTGTACGCTTGTTGACAGTGTCACAAAAATAAATTAAGCACAGTTAATGCATGCGTCAACAAGTGTACATTACAGCACGACTGTATTGTACGCTTGTTGACTGTATGACATTTATGACAATAATGTTTTGTGCAATCAACAAGTGTACAAAACAGCACGACCGTATTGTACACTTGTTGACTGTATGACATTTATGAAAAACTTGTTCTGTGCAATCAACAAGTGTATAGTATATCCTTCTTATGCGAGTCAAAGGAAGCGGCGTCAACGTAACGGGAGATAAAATTCACATAAACGGAATCCAACTCTGGATTTCTCTTTCGTTCAACGTTTGGCTCAGTCTTCGATTCAGGCTTAGGCTCCGGCCAGGAAGACCTGTGCACATTTCTCATGTCCACGCCTAATTTAAACCTGGCCCGCCACTATTGATATTTGAAAATTTTGGTCTGTTTTTATGATTTATTACTGTTGCCGACATCGAGACCACCAAGGTTTACATTCGTGACTTTTTCATTAAGTGCCGATTTAATACCGAAATTAATCCATAAACACCGGTTCTCGGGAACAAAATTCCAAAAAATAGATAGACCCCCATCTAGTGCATTTCAGGAAGACAGGAACAAATATTCAAGATGGCCGACTGCTTCTTATCACAGGCATACGGTAGTCACGTGATCTTGCCCATGCGTTTTGTACAGTGCCGCTCTGTTTGTTGGTGCATAACACACGTGTTGTAAGCGCGCGCACTGGCAGCACTGTGTAGTGGGAGCGTAAAGTCGGGAGCGTAAAATCCCTAATAGCATACTGTAAGCCTATGACAATTTTGCGGCAATTCAAAATTTTGTTCCTGGCTGACGTGATTGCCAATAAGTGGGGGTCTATCTATTTTTTTTTAATTTTGTTCCCGAGAACCGGTGTTTATCGATTGATTTCGATATAAAATCTGCACTAAATCAAAAAGTCATGAATATAAACCTTATTCGACTCGATGTCGGCAACTAAATTAGAGCAAAAAAAAACAAACCAAAAATTTCAAATATCAATAGTGGCGGGCCAGGTTTAAGGCCTGAAACGAGACCTCAACACAATTAGGATACGGCAGTTTCGCGTCAGTTGGAATCCGTTTGTGTGAATTCTATCTCCGCGTCGTCAACGTTGTACGCCAACTCCTAGTCCTACCTAGCTTGAGGTCGAAAGTCCATTTCAAAAGCGCATCTATGTTTTGGATTGTTCTTCACGTTCCGCCAAGTTATGTTCGTGCAGTTTGGCTGTTATAATTCACCCAATTGCTGAATGCTGCGTTATTTGTCATAAATGTCATTTTTGTCACACACAGTCAACAAGTGTACAATACGGTCGTGCTGTTTTGTACACTTGTTGATTGCACAAAACATTATTGTCATAAATGTCATACAGTCAACAAGCGTACAATACAGTCGTGCTGTTATGTACACTTGTTGATGCGTGTGACATTTATGACAAATATGACATTTATTATTTTTGTCACACATTCAACAAGTGTCCACACACGGTCCGATTCTTTGTAAAAATGCCGTCAGCGCAATAAAATGAAAGAAAGAAATTACCGTACCCAGAGCAGAGGTCGCAATCGGCTGGCCCGAATTTTTTGGGTTAGATTTTTACCCGATTTTTGTTATAATTTTTGCGATTTTGCTGAACCTATTTTTTGATGGACCATACTGGCAGGCGGAAAAAACCGGTTTTTTTTCGAAAAAACCGAAAAAAACCCTTTTTTCCGAAACCCGAATGCCGTAAAAACCTAAATACAGCCCCCCGGAATAGAGCCCCCCGTAATACAGCCCCCCAAAAAGGGGTCAGTGAATTAATAGAGCCCCCCCCCCGGAATACAGCCCCCCAAAAAGCGGTCAGTGAATTAATAGAGCCCCCCTAAGTAACATCCCCTGTACAGTAGTGCAGTGTAGTACTTGGTCAGGGTGTTGACGATAGATAGATTGGGACCCGAAATGTGTTGACGTGACGATAGATAGGTGACCCAAGTCCGAAATCTGGGGGGGGTGTCGACCCAAACTTGTTGACGATAGATTGGGGGGGTCGCCAAAAATCAAGGTATAGTATAGTGTACCAAGCAGGTAATACCGTAAAACCTAAAATACAAGGGGGCTGTATTTTTTCACTGACCCCTTTTTTAGGGGGCTGTATTTTTGGGGGGCTCTATTTTTGGGGGGGGCTGTATTTTTTCGCTGCCCAAAATCTCAAAAAATGTTCCGAAAAATACCCCTAAAATGGAGTTCTGTCCGGGTGTTACTGGTCATTATTGAGTGTTTTTAGGTGCAGATCTTCCATAAAAGGCTTTACGTCATCATATACTCAACCACAAACGTTGTACACAAGGTGTGTGTCTTATACAAGAACTTGACTTTACGACCCCCAAGCGGGGAATTCCAAGTTGGGGGGGGGGCTGTATTTTTGGGGGGCTCTATTTTTTCACTGACCCCTTTTAGGGGGGGGCTGTATTTTTGGGGGGCTCTATTTTTGGGGGGCTCTATTTTAGGGAATACGGTAATGTGTAAAATGAAAATGTACTTAGATGTACTAAATCCGCGCGTAGCGCGCGATTTTTTGCCTATTTGGGACAAAAAATACCGATTTTGAGCCATTTTGAGGCAAAAATACCCATTTTGGGGTCGAAATGTGTTGACGATAGATAGATTGTTCACAGAATTTGTTGACGATAGATAGATTTGCCCATAAGTGTTGACGATAGATAGATGAAATCAGAAAGTGTTGACGATAGATAGATGAATTTGGGGGGACCCCCCACCCCCCCCCCAAGTACAACCCTGCAGTAGTGTATTAAGGCTTGATAGCAGTGTTGGAGGTGGGGGAGGGGTTTGGGGGGTAGCCCCCCCCCCAGTACAGTAGGTATCCCCCTCGCCTGGTACAGTAGGTATCCCCCCGATGTTTGGCATGGTACAGTAACAGTAGGTATCCCCCCCCCGATTTTCACCCCGGTACAGTAGGTATCCCCCCGATTTTGCCCCAAAAGTGCCAATTTTTGACCAAAATGGCCAAAATTAGTGCAAAATCAGTGGTTTTTACCTCAAATTACCCGAAATTCGCGCGCTACGCGCGCAAATACTACGTTTTCACACGATTCCACACATAATAAACACATAAAAAATTTTCACCCCAAGACCTAACCCCCCCAAACCCCCCCTAGGTACACAACCCCCCCAGGCCATCGGCTCTGGTACAGTAGTAGGTATCCCCCTTCTCCGAGCGCGGTACAGTAGGTATCCCCCCTCCAGAGTACCTCCAACACTGCTTGATAGTGGTGCACAGGTACACTTATGCACGTTTGTTGTTCGTTCAGAGCACATAATACGCCTCTTATTGTCGAATAGACACGAATAAAAGCGATTACAAGCGAAAAAACATCCTTTCAAACCCCTTTTTAGGGGTTTTTGGGGGTATTTCTAGGAACAATTTTTTCAGGTTCGGGTCAGTTCAGTGAATTAATAGAGGCCCCCCCCCCCCGGAATAGAGCCCCCCCGCAGTGCTGTGGCTGGGGGGGGGGGTGGGGGGGTCCCCCCAATGGTACCCTACCCGCCCCGGCCTGGTACGCTACCCCCTACCCGCCCCGCTGTGGTACCCTGCCCGCCCCGATTTTTACCCCGAAAATGCCCATTTTTCTGTCAAAAATGCCCAAATTTCGATTTTAAATTTAAATTTAAAAATTTAATTTAATTTTCAAAATCTAATTTATTTTTCGAATATAAATATGTTTTTTGGTCCAAATGCAGTGTGTAGCAGTGTTTCATTTATTTCTTATAAATGTGTGCAAGATTATAATATTAGAGTAGTATAAAGCTGCATATACTGTATAGTTTCTGACCCTCTGACGACACTATCTGTATGTCACAATGCATCCGGGTCCTCATCAGTCATGAGATGCATTGCTTCCTCCCTATTCTATTAGAATAAGTATGAATTTTCAAATGAAAAAAGACCAAAATGGCGAAAAATTTTCTTGAGTGTTGAGTGTCCGAAATTATGTTACAAAATCGATTACAAAGACGCTAAAACAGGTGAACAGAAGGCTTTGTCGGGCCTACAATACACACTCGACACTTGATAAGCCATAAACAAGCAAAAAAAATAGCCTGAACTAAAAGTGGGTGTTTCGCCCTTCAGACTTCCTTAAGTACTGGTAATTTATTTAGAAAAAAACAGTTTTTTTCCAAAAATATAACTTATTGACCCACTGGACACCATATACCGAACCGGACGGAATGAATTTTTCGATTAAGATACTGTGGGACAAAGCACAAGTATTTTCCCTGAACCTTTCAATCGTTCCGTTTCAGCACACTATAATACTGACTGATCGCTGAAAAATGTCCATCAATCCATTTGCTTCATCGTTGGCTTCAGTCGACAGTGTGACATCGACATCAACAAACCAGGTGCAAGAAAATGACCTCGAACATCGATACAAAACGATGGTGTACGAAACATTGCTTGACGAATGTGAAATTCCGCAGAACACGCCCAAACCTGAACGTTACGAGGACGTTATCAAGCGATTGGCCGTCGCTGCGCAAACTGAGATTGAACAGCGCGAACAACAGAGAGGTTTGGCACAAAATCAAAACTACGCGGGTTACGAAGATCGACACTGGCTTCACCACCAGTTTACAGCCTTCGTTTTTTTCTTCAGAAAACTATGGATACGGAGTTCCGTTCTTCTACAATCATCAGCATTCCACTGGATACAGACCCAATCCACAACAACAGCCGTTTGAGCGTCATCCGCGATTGCATTACTTTGAAGGTTCATGTTCGTGTTGTCACTGTCAGTCAGCATCATCTATCTCTATCCAGTCTTTATCTGTGGTTTTTGTCGCAATTATTGTGTCCAAGTTGTGGACTTGAGCAATAAGATCTGCTTGAGGTCCTTTTTGGGGGTCCATGGGCGAGAGGGGTTCGCACCGACGAGGCCCAGCACCTCGCCCGTTTGTGAAAACAGGCCGAAACGGGCAAAACTCACTGCTGTTACATTATTGTGGATGATTCCAAATCCATTTCTGCCGCCATCAATGCTGATTAGGGTGGGGTCGAAAATCCCGAAAAAAAAAAAACCAAAACATAAAAAAAAAAAAAAAAAAACCCAAAAAAATAAAAAAACCAGAAACACCGAAAAATGAAATTGAGGAAAAATACAAAAAAAAATAAAAAAAAAAAACAGAAAATTCATAACAAATTAGCAAATACCAAAAAAACTTTCTGCCGCCATCAACTGCTGGCAGCCTAAGCCTAAGCCTAACTCTGAATGAAGGGCTGGGCGTTGTATTTTTGTGGATAGTTCCATTACGTGGACAGGTCTTCCTGGCTGGCAGCCTAAGCCTAAGCCTAAGCCTGAAATAAAGCCTGAGCATGTGTATTTTTATTGATGTTTTCTTCGTATGAACAGGTCTTCCTGGCTGGCAGCCTAAGCCTAAGCCTAACCCTGAATGCAAGCCTGAGCACCAGCTACATGAATGCCAACTTCTGACAAAAAAATTTGGTCCATTTCTACACCTTTTTATTTTTCGGGATTTTTGCTTTTCGGGATTTTTTTTCGGGATTTTTCGTTTCGGGATTTTTTTTTCGGGATTTTCGACGGCCACCGCTGATTAAGCGACCAAACCGATTTGCAGACGGCGCAAATCAAGCCGTCAACCAAGGCGTGGTGATGGAAAATTCGGCGGACTTTGGCGTCGGTTTGATCGTCGGCGTTGACGAGATCCTGAGTTCGCACGGTAAATTGTTGTATTTCGATCGTCGCACGAATTACAACGGCCGACCGCTGATGGCGCACGGGTTGCGCACATCTGCGCTCAGAAAAGGACAACTGGTCGGTTCGGTTGTGATATTTTAGTTTTCGAGACGGATCAACACAGTATAGTTCCTGGTCCGGACGGGGAAATTTGTGTACCTCCGTACTTTTCCGGAGAAGAAATTAGTGGTGTCCCTCCCTGGGGGAAGGGGGAAGACCCAAATCCAGTAAAAAGTCACTTTTTGAGGTGGAAAATTTGACCTACTTTTACCTCTTTGTGGAAAATATTCTTCACAAAAGGGGTTTTTGGCGACTTTTGACAACATTGACCTAAAAATCACACGTTTTTTGCCTAAAAATGCCTATTTAATGCAAAAATTGGGAAAATTCGTGTACTAGCGTACCTTGGTCGGAGAAATTAGTGTACATTGCGGGAGGGGATTCCCCCTCCCCTAGGAAGTACACTGATCAACACAGGGTTTTTATTTCAAAATCGGCTAGTAGCAATTGCTACTAAAATGGCAATTTTGAGAAGCAAATTTTTTAAGGCCATATTTCGGTGTCTTTTTTTGTGTTTCAGTCCTATTTGTGAAGTATAATCAGGAGATAACACCGGGTGCGAGAGAGAGTACAACAATGCGCGCGAAGCGCGCTATATTTTTGACTTCAGTCTAGCCAATTTCACTTTTAATTCCGTGAATGTGAGGTTCGCAAGATCCACTGCAGAGTTGATGAACAAAAGCGAATCGCTTCCGTTTTGTCTTTGTTTGTGTGTAATCAAGCAAAACTTCAAGCAGCACTTTTTGCCCGAGAGTTTAGCTTGATATCTCTTGTTTCTCATGATGACACCCGTTCGTGTTGCATAAACCAAAGACCAAACGATCAATAAACATGAATGCCAGTGAGTGAAGTGTTCAACAGTTACTTCGTGGCCCATCAGCTCGCAACTTGTGACCACCACAATAAATCAAGCAATGTGCGAAGCGCAAAATCTTTGTATTTTCGGGGCTAGGATGCTAAAGAAAGTAAAGTTTGGATACCTCAGACATGTGGAAATCTTAGTAGCAAATTGCGACCAAAACCTCGATTTTTTGGTAGCAAAGGGAAATTTTTAGCAGAAAATTGCCAGCGTTTAATGGCAAAAAACTATGGACCAACGCAAAAATGGTGTTTCAAACGCTAGGTCTTATTCGCCACCGAACAAACGTCAGCATCGACTTATGGCGGACCAAGCTTGGCCAGAATTCAGAGATGCGAAACGGTATGCGACGATTCAAGCGCCACCACGTCGGCAACTGCAAGTGGTGCGTTGTTGCTTGAAACTCGCGTCATACTCAAAAAATTTCTGCCTTGCCTTGCAGCGCACTTGGTTGTTCAATTGTATAACTGAGATTCTAAATCCACCAAGCGCGCTTCTGACTGACATCAGAGCAGAGTATCGTTTGATCCCTCATTATCTGGTTGTTTTCTTAATCTTGTAGATGCGAAATGATTTTTTACTCAGCGATAATGTTGCTAGTGGCAGAGGTATGGGAACAGTTATGTCACTGGTGGAAAGAATTTACGCCAAAAAAACTTCAAATATTCGCTCATTACAGAAGTATTTGGTTTGGGTTGATGTTGAACATTTGCAAGATGCCGAAATGTATGTATTCCAGCTGGCACCGAGCCAACAGTCAACCAGGTTTTTGAGCTGGACTGTATGATGATTGGCGTATGGTCTGATCCCGATAACCAATCATCGTGCGTCGCGCTGGCCGTCAGTGCCAAAGACGAAACGGTGCTCGTGCCACACAATGCATTGAAACATCACCAACAAATGATGGCGTTGGCTGGATGCTCGAATGCGCCCGATGAGGCATTGGCTAATGTTAGTTAGTCAGGTTTTTGCCTGTTGTGTTTGGAGCTGCCCTGCCACGGTGTGTGACAACGGGTAGCAGCTGCTGTCACTGTGGTGAGATATTGGCAAAAACATGAAGTGAACTTTATATATACACCTTTTTTACACCTATTTGCATCTTGAAAATAAAAGCAGCCATGCTGTAATCAGCCGTCAAATTTGTGCTGCAAAATGTGTTGGCGTACTTATTTGCGTATCAAGCATTTTGAATATTCAATTTTTTCGTTTCGGTCTTACCCACAAAAATCAAGATTTCAAAGAAGTACCACACGAAAAACCTCAGATTCCCCGTCTCGACTCGCCCACCGAGCGTGCCCTAATCCGTGCCGGCAACACTGTGCGTGTGCGCGCCATCCGCTCACCAGCCTGGCTGCGCGATCAACGACACTTGCCGAGGAATGCGTACTTGGCGGTCAGTATCGAACCATTCCATCAATTGTTGATTGTTAGTTTGGAGATTTTTGTTGATTTATTTTGTTCATTTATTTTGCTATTATTATGCGCATGTCTTTGTGGATCTGAGGTATCCAAACTTTACTTTCGAAGTTCGAAGGCCCGAAAAACAAATTTTGCGCTTCGCGCATTGCTTGATTTATTGTGGTGGTCACAAGTTGCGAGCTGGTGGGCCACCAAGTAACTGTTGAACACTTCACTCACTGGCATTCATGTTTATTGATCGTTTGGTCTTTGGCTTTTGAAACACGAATTGGTGTCCTCATGAGAAAGAAGAGATATCGAGCTAAATTCTCGAGCAAAAAGTGCTGCCTGAAGTTTTGCTTCATGATCACAGATTAAACAAAGACAAAACTGAAACGATTCGGTTTCGTTCGTCAACCCTGCGGTGGATCTTACGAATCTCGCATTCGCGGTGGCCAGAGCAGACTAAAAAATTAGCGCGCTTCACGCGCATTGTTGTGGTCTCTCTCGCACCCGGTGTTATCCCCTGATTATACTTGACTAACGGGACTCAAAAACAAGAAAACGCTGAAATATGGCGTTCAAAAATTTGCTACTAAAAGTTGCCATTTTAGTAGCAATTGCTACTAGCCGATTTTGAAATAAAAAACCCTGGTGGTAACTCTTTGACGAACGCACCTATAAGCATCCTTAACATTCATGAGTTGACCGGTGGTGGCCACATGGCCGGCAATACCCTGCGACAACGGCACCCGCACTTCCGACAGATAATCGTTAGTGAGTCCGTTCTTCTCGAATACTTCGGCGACGAGCTCATCGTGCTCTTTGTCAAGGAGGAATAGGGAACAACTGAAACATTGGCCAAGCTTGACAAAATGACCGTAACCAAGAATGTTGACAATTATGCCACAATTCACTAACGTTTCAGCTTGTACAAGTGTCTTGGCCTCCTTCGTGATGTTGCGCACCAGTTGACTCATGTCATCTGCAAATGCGAATTTATTCCGCCACCTTTCAAATCAGAAAGCTGAGGCCCGACTTTTTTGTGCTCAAACATTGACACATAAAGGCAAACTACACCAACACGAGCTCGATTTCGAAATTGGTGTGCATCAAAACGAATAGAAAGAGAAAAACATCATGCTCCACTTTGTATTCTTCAACGTTTTCACACCCTCAAAATCAGCAGCCACGTCAGAATGTTTCACCGTTCTACCAGCTGCGAAATCGGGCTCGTGTTGGCGTAGTTTGCCTATACACAATCGATTAAATGGTTCACAGCACAAAACGGTGGCCGGGCAGTTGGACAAATTAGGTTTGGGCAAGACTACTTTGAGCATCAGGTTCTGCTCTTTTGAACCCTGCTCTTTTGCATCACTTACCTAAACTTGAAAATACGTTCTGCGCCATTGACAGAAAGACACGACTTTGATTAGCGAGTCGTTTTTGTTGTTCGATATTGAGCACGATACCAAGTAGTGATGCGATTAGACGTAGACGAGGCTTCAACCATCGAACTTCGTCAATGGCACTGCTGCAAATGTAAAGCAATTGTGACATTGATTGAGCAACGTCTGCTTGTGGAAGCCATATGCCTGATAGATGAATAAGAAAACGACTTGACCACGCAATGTTTGTGGCCGTGATTAATAAAAGCAAAAAGCAGCAGATTGGTTGCCATGGACGCGGCAGCGCAAGATGTCACATAAAAGTGCATGTAAAGCAATTTGTTGACGCTGCAAACGCGGAGCTTGTTCACGCTGATAGAAGCACAAATCCGGATCAAACGAGCTTCACATGGTTACCTGAACTTAATATGTCACAAAGGGACCAGGAAAATTTTGAGAGTGCGGCGTTGGACCAAGATAACTGAAGAACGACGCTTGCAACGTATTAACAAATCGCTTGCAGTGTCATTGACAATGACAAGGAACCGGGAGAACACTACATACAACAACTTTTCCTGTGCACGCATATCTCTGAGCGCGAGAAAATTTTGTTACGTGCTTACGGGTGGCATGTGAGGTTCGTCGGCGCACTTTTCGCATGCCGTTAAAATCTATCATAAGCTTGAATGACTGACACAACGCACCACGCAGCAGCACGGTTATCAAAAAGTGAACATGGTGGGTGGGAACGTAAAGTGGGATTGAAATGGATCAGCTGGCTGCTGATAGCGAAAACGCTACAACACCACAACAGTGGGGGCGTTGGTTGCGCAAACTATCTGAGTTGTTCATGACATGATCACGAGAAATGAGCGCTGCCAAAGCCATCCAACCAATCAGCTTTATCTGCTCACGGCGCAACACTTCACCAGACGAACAGACTATGTGCATTCAAAATGTAAACAAACATCGACGCAGTTCTTTCCTGTCGGACTAATCCCGACGAACCTGGTTGCTTTGTGAAACACACACAGCGCGGCGATCAACCCAGACTTTGCGTGTATTGGCAACAACGTGTAGACGAGATTGTCCAATGTCGACAGTTTCCTTGATGATTCAGGCACATCGGTGCTGGTCTTCTTGTTGCAGTCGGCGACCAGATCGACCAACAGCGACAGACTCGACCGCACTGGCTGTAAATTGCAATTTCTTTATGAATTGAACATTGTAAATCTGGTGTCAAGCCCATTGCGACATCATATTTCACAGCGCACTCACTCGTTCACTTGGTTCTCAAAAAAACACACCGTAACACTCCAAACATAAACACATTATCGCTATCCATTTCACTGTTCCCTCTCTTAGCCTCTGCAAACACGCTTAACGTATGCCGACAGCCGTGCCAAGTTTATCACGTGGCCTCGTGCTGCGGCCAGTTAAGCACATGAACACACATACGTAGCTGCGGACGGCATGTTACCCCGTGTTGTGCGGTATACAACACCGTGGGAACCAGCTACGAGTATCCGAGTACACCAAGAAAACACATTTTCAAAAGTATGACACACATAACCAGTCCAGCGCACGTGACAGACAGAACTCAAAACTCAACCGAAACATTCAATGTCGAGCCAAGCAAGTCGTCGTTACTTCCGCGTTCGCGTCATTCAAAGTAGTCACATGGTCACAGTGTGTTGATTTTGACATCAATCACTGCTAACGAGTATGCCTTCAGTTACATCCTACCGATCGTCACAGTCAAACAGTATTCTATTACTTTTTCATGTATTACCAAAAGGGCCACGCCACGACATGCTGTGTTTTTTTCAGACCTAAACATTCAGATATAATAATGTAGCAGCAGTGAGTTTTGCCCGTTTTGGCAATTCAGAATTTGATTTACGGCCAAAAATATGCAAAATGGCACGGCGCAGGCCTATGATGCGGAAACTAAGTTATCCGGCAACTTCATTCCACCATCACTGTCTTTGTTACGAAACTGAAATCGTATGTGAACGACGTCCTGCGCCTACATACTCTTCCTAATTGCATGTATTTTGCAACTCAGATGCTTCAAGACCTCGGACTTATAGAAATTAATGTGACTCGGTCACTGCAGCATTTCCCACACCACTTTACGATTGCGAAAGTCGCTAACACTTCAAGCACAGCGTCCAAAGCCAACCAGTTGCATTCAACAACAAAACTTTCCGCGAACTGAACGTGACTGAGGATGAAACTCACTGGCACGGCAAACCGCCCTATGGTCCGGCGGCGACACAAGGCAAAGATATTGATCTTCCCCTCTTAATGATATGCGTAAGATTAGCCAAATCAACTGCGCCCCCGCAAAACAACAAAACCCTTGTCCGGAATGCAACTTGGTACTAGACTAAACAACCTTCGTAGTTTGAGGTGTGAGTTTCTGCCGTTACAGCAGGATAAACTGGGACGGACAATTGGGTAGCCTATTTGAGTGTGGTGAGAAATGAATTTTTACATCCAACCCCAAAATAAGGTCAAACAGCAGCAACAAAGTGCTGTTTTGTTGCTCCTTATCCTTCTCCCTTCTGGTTTCGTTCAACATTGCATTGCTCAATTGCCACACAACAACACCGACTGTCTGCAAAACTAAACGGAGTGATAATGCATGACACTTCACGTGTGCACCGTTACTAAAACCAAGCTTGCACACGAACAACTTTCACACTCAAATTCGAATTCGTACCGGCCGTTGCCAGTCCATCAAGCATAAACAACAAATGACGCACAATGTATTTTACCTCCGGTATAGATTCGGATGTTGATGGCACCTCATCGCTGTATGCAAACATGGACGAAAATGATTCGACCTCACCCTAAAAAATGGCAAAGAATAACATTGTTTCTAAGAACGAAATAAGCGTAAACACAAGCAGCACTAACGCAATCAATTGGGCTCTCCAGCGCTTTGTCGCAGCACACCTGAAAAGGTCAGGATTTCAGCGCAGCAAGCGGCTCTACAAAGATCTAGGCACCGCATGTAAAAAACTGTCAAAGATGGGTTGTTGTGTGGAACTGGAACTTACGGAACATTCGGCCCTCCTGCTGTCGGTGATGAACAACAATAAAGCACTGCCCGAACAGCAGGTCTCGGCGCGCAGCTGCAAAATACAACTCATGCTCATGTGTACATGCCATCACAAACACAAACCGACACAACAACTGTTTATTGTGGTCGGACGGAAGCAGTGTTGTGGGGGAGGAGGAATTCGCAATGATAGCCTACTCGCCCCAACCTGGTGCGCTACCCCTTACCCGCCTCACTCTAGTCGTACCCCCTACCCGCCCCGCTCAGGGACACCACCCGCCCCCATTTTTTCGCTCAAATGCCATTTTCAAGCTACCCGCCACAGAACTGGTCCGGATGTGATTGTTGCCCTTGTGGACCAAAAAAGCTCGAAAAGCTTTGTAAAACTATCAGCGTACGTATATTTTTTGCGCTCCATTATGAAATCAACGCACCAACAGCAAGCTAACCGTACGGCTGATGTTTCAACGGTTTTATCACGTTTGCGCTGGTTACGCAGGTGAGTATGCGCTCTAGCACTGTAATTACATGAGTAGATACTCATGCACTAACCCAT
>JASAMV010007273.1:0-61042 GCA_030248065.1 Rhynchonema sp. JSB1_4
CCGATCTGGCCTGATTTTGGGGAGTCCTTAAGGAGAGACGACGATTTCGGTCTGATCATGGCATCCAAACGAAGCGCTTATGTCCCGGTGATCCCGTATGGCGTGCCCTTCGCGCGACTACCGCCGCCACGTCTGTTCCACGGCAAACGGTCATATGCACCCAATCTCTATTTGAGAATAGGCACTAAGCGTGCGTTTGCGTTTGTGAGGAAAAGATACGAACGACCAGGCTTAGCGACGCTGCTCGCTTATGACTGATCATGGGCATCGCACAAGACATTTTGTTCACATTTGCATGCAGTTACGAATCATAGTCAATTTTAGACTGATTTTAGTGCGTGAGGGCTTATGTTTATATAGGTATGTACTGTAACTGCATACATATTGCAACATGACGATAGTTCGGACTTATATGAGCGGGCTTGTTACAATCAGATACCTTTGTTAGGTGATATTTTGACCCCAATTCATGTCATGTTTGCACTTCCACATTTCTGTGTTGACAGTCTCATATTAATAACCGATTTTAACTTCTCTGCCATTTTAATCATTGTTATGTACCATCAAGTTGCTTTTGTTCACGCAGCGTTCAGATTCTGTTGATGAATCATAGTTAGATACTTTATATGCCGAAGACATGCAAAACGCTGTTGGGAAAAGTGCTCATTTTAATTAAAACAACGACGCAAAAATTTCGACGTTAAGTGATCTGCTGCCCACGTACTGTCATTTAATGAAGAGAAAATGATACGACTCCTAAAATAAAGTCGGACAGTCATCTGAACCCACCCGGGAGTTAGTCACACACTAGTTAGTTATTTAAATATCCAACCTATTCGCTATATTCAACGTGTTTTTGCAAGTTGTAGCTCAAGAGGCGATTCAGTAATTCAACATGAGTTGCCCGAAATGTTTTCTTCGCTCCGCAATGCTGCTTGTCGTCTTTTTTATTGCTGTGGGACGCACGACCGAAATCATTGCCACGCGGCCACAAGATGACGACTTTCGGTGGAGCGCTCATTTTATGGGCAAACGACTTAGCGGTGAGTGTGTTCAGGTTTGACTTGATGAAAATCATCCCATGACTGGAAATGACTGGAAACGTCACAAATGGCTTCATTATTGTATTGTTGTAATACCAGCTAGCAATTTATAGCGAAGTTTGGAAGTAATATGACACAAAAACTGTACAACAATCCCTACCAGTGTTCTCCAGCCGCACAATGGTGGCTGCGGTGATCGTCAGTACCAATGTCAGACAGACAGATTGCCAAAAAAACCAACGAAAACTACCCATTGCAGGGCAGCCCGTGATGATCATGAACGGCTTTCACCCAGCCGTCAAACGACCCGGCTTTGCAGCTATGTATCCCTACCGCAATCTGATGATGACAAAGCGACAGCCACTAGGTGGTGAGGTGCCAGTCGGGTCACGGTTGATCTACGTGCCCACGCCTTCGGGACTCGGTCAGTGGCAGACAGTTAGCAAACGGTTGGTGTGCGTTTCAACCTCGGATAGGTTTCAGAACGCTTTGGCAACGTTAGACAGTGAAAACAGCGACATCTAAGGGTCGGATTTTCGAAACGGAGTAAACAAAGTTGTGAAAGGTCGGAAACACGGAACGCATTGCCTGCTGTTAACGTGGAATAGGTTTCAAGTTTACACCGAGGTTTTTCACACCGAGCTGGCACCGATTTTTACACTCAACATTATTTGCATCGTTTCAAAAATTCCAGCCCAACACTGCCCGATGTCACACCCTTCTTCTGTCACATTACCTTAGACGACGCGGTCCCCCGTCTGCGGCTTGTTGTAATTTTGGCTTAGTCTCACACTTTCGTACTTGCAGCCGTGTTTGGCTACGGCGCATGCCCGTAAACGAGTCACCACCGCCTCCGGGTGTGTGGTCAGTTGTTGGGGTGTGCGTTAACGATGAGTGACTTAGGAGACACACTGTCACAATGACCTGGTGCATGCACCGCCGGTAGCTGGTCGAAACGGCTGTGGTAACCAAACAACATGCTGCAGAACATTTTTTGTGGGCGGTATAGTAAATTTTCAAATTCGCTGCCGCACAGTAAAGTACGCCCCATAGTTAATGTCAGGTTCCAAACCCGAAAATGAACTTTTGAAACATTCGCACAGCCAACACACACGCAGCTTGCCAGCCAGCCAGGCTGCTGCGCGCAATGTTCCAGAACCGCGCATGGTTAGCGTTCGGGTTTATAACTTGACATTAACTATGGGGCATATTTTACTGTGCGGCAGCGAATTTGGAAATTTACTATAGCAGTAACTATGAAGGCAAGTCCATGGATACATTGGACTTGGTGTGGAGTTGGCTGGGGCATAGCCAAAACGCTGGTTCAGCTGTATTTTGTGACGGAGTTATGCGCACTAATTTCGACCGACGTGAAATGCAGTACACTTGTCATCGAAAAGTTGATGCGGCCGCGCATATTTCAGTCGTCTGTCACGCCAGGCGCGCTTGCTGCTGTTGCTCCAACGGGGCTACGACATGCACAAGCAGCAGCAACGGCAACGTCGTAGCTTCGACTCGTGGTGGGTGCCCGATGAACGTTATGACGATGACGGTTATCTGACGGGAAAGGACGAACTATTCCTTCCCGCAATGAAACGCGACCCATCTTGGGCTGCTATCGACCCACACAACTACGAATATGACTATGAGGGACACTATCCAGGGAGCTATGACTTCGATTTGGTTCCTATGATGGACAAACGTAATCATCGAGCCCTCGTTGTCGATATTGAGGAGCCTCGATATTTTGTCGATCTAGACCCGATTCCCAAAGTGGCGAAACGCAAAGAACCGCTCTTGAAGTCGTTTTCATTCGGCAAACGCGCAGCCATTGGTGCCCAGGTGTATTTGTATGACCGACACGACTTACGTCCCTTCCCGCCCCTGGACGCACGTCGTCTTCAACGAGTCATCTTCAAGAGGGGCTTGGCGAAACGGCGGTATCAGCAAGCTCTCTTTGAGAAAAATCTCGTGTTTGCTTCCCCTGGCTTTCCCATTGAGGCTGTGGTCATTATTTAATGAGACGAGGGTGATAAAAGGTGATTATTGCACAGCTGTTGGTTGCACACAAGTAGTCAGTTATCTTGTGAGAGATTTGACTTTTTGACCGATTCATCTGATTGACATTGATGAGCAGCTACACAATGTGTTGTTTTTGTTTTTTTTTCTGTCTTTTGTCTTGTGTCTTGGTGTCATTGCGGTCCACAAGAAACACTTGTACTGATCTGCTTTGTAACCGGTGGGATACAGTATGCAATGATCGTGTGATCGCGCAACGCAACGTCATTGCCCGGTCACTTTCCTGCTTCACGATTCAGGAAATTTTTTTTACCACTTCCTACAAAGTCATTGTGTGACCAATATCAGGTAATCGCGCAGCCAGACGCCACACACGCACTTCAAAACAGAATCCTTTCGAAAACATGCACACGTCAGGCAAATGAAAATGGTTTCAGGACAGAAATAACAACATAATTATAGGTGCACATCCATGAAAGTCCGAAGAGCTATAGGTTGTGAATCCATTTAATTTTTTTGATTCCCCACTTGTCATTCGATGGCTTCGTTATTTTTGCGCTTTTGTTTTCATGATGCAAAAAAACAGAAAAACCGTGGCGGTGGCGGACTCGGGTAATTATTGCTGTTACTGACACGACTGCCTGCGCGTGTCGTGTTATTTGACAGGTTCTCACTGTATCTGAGCGATATGATTGCTTTTCAGGGAGCGTCCCACGCACGACACGAACGTAAGAAACTCAAAAGCACACTCCTTCGCAATAAATATACTTATTTGAAGGCGATCTGCTTGGTCAGACAGGCTGATACATATTACACGTTCGTGGAGACAATCACGTTTCCAACCGCTAAAAATGCGCCTCACGATTCTTCTGGGAAACACGCTGTTTTTCGCAACACTCTTGGTTGTCGCCCAATGTATATTTTACGTCGAACGCTATCCACGCCTCTACTGGTGGAAGAGTAATGGGTACTTGGGAAAAAGAAGTGGTAAGTGCGTCCTTGGTTGATGATTACTCAACCATTTATTAGCGCACAAGTAGAGGCAAACTACGCCAACACGAGTCCGATTTCGGAGGCCCGCCGGTGCTTGCAAACCGAAGAAAGAGAAATTCTCATGCCCAACGTTGTATTCTATAGTCTGTTGATTATATTTCGACAAGTGTATAAGCCCCATTCAGCGATGTTTGGAGCGGGCTGGGTCGACGCCATTCTGAATGAATGTTTCAAGCATTGCTAATTCAGGCAAAAGACCGATTGAACATTGCTTGCCGCGTGGCGCAAAAACACGTGGCCTGTCATCGCACAACACCAACAATGTTCAATGGCTCTGCGAATGAGTTGGCAATGCCTGAAACATTCATTTAGAATGGCGTCGACCCAGCCCGCTCCAAACATCGCTGAATGGGGCTTATACACTATGTCGAAATATAATCAACAGACTATACAACGTGCAACATTTCCCAAATCAGCAGCCACGTGTATAAATGTTTCACTAGTCTGCCATCTCGCAATCGGGCTTGTGTTGGCGTTGTGTTATCTATTCGCCCCAACACAGCGGACAAAACAGACCGAAGTTTTGCACTTAAAGCTCTCCCCGGTTAGAGCCCTCGTAAGTGGAAAATTTTTCGCTTAAACCTCCCGGGGCTCAAATCGGATTTATTTTTTCTGGACAGTCAATTTTAATCCAACAGTAAACTTGTCAAAATAGTTCCAACTTAGTTCAACAAAAAGAACGGCACGTTTCTCTGTTGTTTTAGGTTGTTTTGCGTTCAGATACCGTTTGGTAAGGGAGCTGCGCTACACCGTAGTCAGGTTTAAATGTGGTACAGAATGTCAAAATGTTTAAAGTGTCCCGACTAACAATGCTGAAACGTTTACACTTCCGTTTCCACTCGAAACCCCCAGTGGCTCTGATTTGATTTTTTCTCTTTGGTCGGACGGCCCATTGTACCAATATCTGGATAGAGCCCCATGGGCTTCGAGTGGAAAACTCCGGTAAATAATATGCTCGCTCTCCAAGACGAACATGGTTATGTCAGAAACGAAGTGCTCGCCTGACGATCTCATTGAGTATCGCGGCGAACACTTTTGTTTTGCCTTTGTCTGTCAATTCAGCTGATTTCTAACGCAGGCGGACGACCAGCCATGGGTGGCATGGTCTTTGTGGTCCTTTTGATCCACATTTACTACAGGGTCATAAGTTTTACGAACTTAACGGTTTCACCAATAGCCTTCGCGAACATACATATGTATAGGCAGTCCATCGGCTCATGGCACTTTTTACACGCACAGCGCATGCAGCAGCACATCCATTTTCTAAACAAAACGTACACTTTGGGCGAGTGTCATACTTTGATGACCGCTTTTTAATTTATTCAGTTTTCATTTGCTACTTGATATAAACACTTCTCTGCACTGTTGCAAAATTTGGAGATGTTTCAACTCATGACTGCAGAGAATAGAGGCATTCATTGATGGCAGTAATGTAACGTGCAGCCTGGGTGTGTTGAGTGCCATGAGCTGGCGGATTGCCTATAACTGCTTACAGTATCCCAGCTATAGGCAAACCACGCAACCACGAGCCCGATTTCGCAGCTGGCAGAATAGTGAAACATTCTGACGTGGCTGCTGATTTGGGAAATGTGACACGTTGAAGAATACAAAGTGGAGCATGATGATTTTCTCTTTCTATTCGTTTTGAATACACCGCACCTTCGAAATCGGGCTCGTGTTGGCGTAGTTTGCCTTTACACCCTTCACGTACGCTGTTTGGCGAATCGATGTGTTCGTTCGCATCCAAGAACACCGCCGTCAAACCAACACCAACAGCTACATAATTGCGTAAACACACTCTTCCGCATAACATTTTCAGACCGACCACGACTGAATCCAGTGACCGTTCTGACAACTGGCAAGCGTGGTCGTGGGTTGAAAGTGCCGCCGCTGCTGCAAATGGCCATCGGCAGGCGCAGTCCGTTTGACGTGATGCAATCGCCGGCAATACGATTCGGCAAACGTGCATCGATTGAGCTCGAAGATATGCCCGTCGCGAAGGTCTGGACATTCTAATCGATTGACTGCGGCCGTTTGCGTAATGATCTTTCTGAATTTTGATTGTGTGTGAACAACCCCATGTAACGATAACTTCGACTAGAACTGCGTGGTGTATACCGGGGATTGTATCCATGTAAGTATACCACCAGTTGCATCATGTTATGTACGTGCACTCCAGGTCTTCTAGCTTTCTGTGTGTCCAGCGGTGACAAAACACAGCCGGTTTTCACAAAATCGCGCCTTGAAAGATGCTGCGTCAGTACAGGCCTAAGCCAGCGGCCTGATGAATGTGCAAAAACGGAAACGCGCTGTTTCGTCACCCGCAGCTCTGTTTCAGGCCCGGAAATTCAGGCTTGATCTTTTCAGACCCAGTGGGTTTGACCAATTAGGCATTAGCTTTTGCTCCATCTGGGCCTGAATGCCAGGCCTAAATAGTCGGGACGGGACTGAACCGTCACGTATCGTTGTCCGTCATTAACCCGCTTGGTGCAGAACGTACTGTAGATATTGATATATCTGTGTGATGATGATCAGTATACGTTTTGATGTATACATAGATTTCGCTTTCAGATATTGTACTGTTCGTGTATGTCGAATAAAGTTAGAGTGTGGATTATAAAAGTGAATGAGTCATGTTTTGATCAAACAAACTGAAACAACTTGGCTGCTGGTGAGACCAAGAAACCAGGGCCAAGAAATATAAGGCCCAACTTCAGGATCCAACATTGATGGCTCACAAGGCTTAGACGAGGATAATCACACCAGAAAGTTAAGAAAGTAGTCGGATTTTGTGGTTTGAAAGCCCCCATACTCTATTTTTAGCCCACCACATGTCGATTCACGTGAATTTCTTACGCGTCCTAACCTAGCGCAGCTACCTTACACCATCCCGTTAAGCTCTATGTTAAAATATGTATGTAGATTTTCTTTTGCTAATTAAAATTTTTCACCTCGTGCTATAAATAAGCAGATTATGTCTCGTGATTTCGGGCATTATAATATTGTGCGTCCCACGAGTACCTAAAGGCCAAACACTCTTTCGCATGAAAGATTCTGTGAACTACAACTATGCTTACCGGAGTTTTCCAGTTACAGCCCCGGCTACACAAACGATTTTACATTGTACGCGCGTTCCCGTTATTTTTCAGCGTGGTGCACCGCCACGAATCAAACCCACACATTAGCAAAGAGTAAATTCAAAAAAGAAAATTAGAGCCCTTGGGGTGAGGAGTGGTTAAAGTGAAAAACTGCAGCATGATCGCAATTGAAAACTTGAAGCTGCTCGCAGCAACGGTTTTTAGCAGACTTCAACAGTTCATGCACGGCGACCCAGATCCTTTTATTTAATCAACCTTGCGAAAAGCCTATTATTGCCTGAAATGCTCCAATTAAGTCTTGTTTACCCTGTAGGTTGGGCTTACGCCCCCAATCGACCGCAAGCCTCGCTGATTAGACCGGGTACCGTACGATAGACCAAGTTAATGAGCTTGTGGCATTTGATATCGCGGAAGTATACCGTAAACCAAAACTATATATTTTGGTCCTCAGACGCTCAGAGTGTGTTTCGATTCTTGGGGCAAAGTGCAGCCGAAATATAGGCATAGGTAATTTATATAATTGAAAACATGCAAATTACGACGTTATGCGGTTGTGCGCTGACCTTTGTATCAATTGCGTTGAGCAATGCCGGTGACGCTGCGAAAATCTACCAGATTTTACCCAAACATGGCAAAAGATTCGGTAAGAAAAAGATTGTCAAATTTCAATTGTTTCACGCAGGGAATTTTATAATATAACCAGTGGCCATCTGCTTTGGAAACTTACTATGTACGTACATAGGTACCACTGCAGTCCATAATTCTGTGGTCCTGATTGGTCATACCAATTCTCTTCTTGACGTTCTGGCCAGGCTGATACAGAAAATGGTTCAGCCTCAGACTGAATGATACGGGCTTTTTTGATGATATTCGAGGATTCTTTGAAGCCAGCGGGACTGGGCCGTCCCAGTGCGAATCTTTTCTAACTACTTGGCAGCAAGCTTTTATGCTAAATGCTGGTCAAAATGATACTGAGGTACACATAATAGGCCCAAGAACGTATCATATTCGCACCTGGGCGCAGGCTCATTGAGTCCGATAGTGATTGGCTGACTGAATGGGGGCTCGAATTTCCTGGGTCTGAGACTTTTGGTCCTGAGGTACATGGAATGGTCTAGTGCAGAAATTTCTGTTCGCTCACCAGCGACACCAAGGTTTTATGTCGCATAAATTCCCTGTCCTGAACACGAATTTTCCGGTTCAGTATACGTAAGTATGGCATAACTTTGTGCATTTAAACAAAGTGCCCCACTTGAAACATCACCCACAGACTACGTGCCGGGCATGCTTCCGTACACGTGGACGAAACGATTCTGGGATTCTCAATCGCCTGGACCGGGCGGTGCTCAAATGTCGATGTTCGGGCCGGGATTTCAGAGCAGTCAAATGACGAGAATCGTCAAACGTGGCGCATTGATGACGCCGATATGGGGTGCGTTCGGTTGAACTGGCAGTTGGGTTTGGGTTTTTTCTTGTAAAGAGTGTGTCGAACGGTACCTAAACTCCCCCACACTTTCTTCGGGTTAGATGAACGACACAGAATCGTGTTTTCATGTTGTCTGCTTCTGACCAGCTAAACTGCGAGATTGTGAAGAATCCAAATATCAAAATCAAATATGGACCAAGTGAAGTGGATCAAGTGAAGAACCGAACTTGGCGCCGATTTGATCTAGACTCCACAACAGGCAACCTCCTCGTTACACTAGTTATGTGTGTAGCTGTAGTTGTGGTTACGGTACATGGAAGGCGCTTTTTTTCAAACAACTCGCCGAACTCGGCGCTGCTGTCCATTTCCACCCAAGAAGATGGGTGTGTGTTGTGTGGGTGAGGCTCGGCTCGACACACTTCTTTTTTAAAAGTGGGACAGGTGGTTCCCGGCTTGAGCCAGCCAACACCGAGGCCCGACCAGTTTGACACCAGGCTTCGCAGTTAGGCTTTCGCCTTAACTTGCGGAATTAGAGAATTTTGAGCATTTATACAGAGCGACGAGATGCACCCTGGTCGCAACCGTTCGACATCAAACGCGGTGGCAGCTGGCTGAGTGCATCTGCCTACGAACGGGGCTGGGTGCCGGGGCATTACAATCGACGGTTCCTGCCACAAGGCCAGGTGATGTTCACGCCAGGTTCGTGTGATTCAGTTTCTTGGTTTTGGGTTTGGTTTAATGTATCCATCCGGACAGCAAACACAACGTAGATGGTCATTGTGTCATATTCACCCTTTACAAATCAGGCAAACGTCAACAACGTGAGGGGCCGCCGGAACGCCTACGCTGGCGCGATCCGATTATGTACACGGGCTTGATGGTCGTTGATTAATTTGGTGACAAGTGATTAGATTGAGATGCAAAAAATATTTGGACCCTATTCTTGTTAGGCTCAGGCGTCCACACTTTGTCGTGCCGTATGATTATGAGTGTTTTCTTGTTTCCATGAAAGTACTAATTCACTTTCAATGTCTAAGTGATTGATTTCGAGATTGTCGTGACCTTATTTACCATATCACCAGAACTTCGAACTTATTCACCATATCATCATACCACTTCGAAAGGAATAAAACAATGATTGTCAACGATGTCCAGCAGAACTTTTCTCAGCTCCACTCAGAAAGATACATGTACCGGAGTTTTCCGGTTACATCCCCTAGGGCTCTATTCGGTAGTAGGTGGGAAATCGGATTTTGAAAATTAATTTGAAAATTAAATTAAATTGAAATCGGATTTTGTGCCTGAAAGGCAAGGATTTTGACCAAAAAGTACGAAATATCATGTAAAGTAGCTCGTTTTGCTCCTTTTTTATCGGTAATTTTAGATCACAAAATGGGTACCAGAACGAAAAAACTCCCGAATAGAGCCCCATGGGGTTCTAATATTGGAACATTTTCCAAATAGAGCCCCCGGGGCTCTATTCGGGGGGCTGCAACCGGAAAACTCCGGCACGTAGTACGTCATTATTATTTGAAACTTTTCTGAACGAAAATTAAACCGTTGTTTGACACGCTCATTCTGTTGTTTCCGATCACTCCCATTTTTGGCTCATTTTCGGACGGTCAAACCGTTAAGGGGATTTTGGTACTTTGGCACTTCATATCTCGTTCAATGAAATTTTGGTGCAGTAACCAGGTACAAATTTTAGGTACTAGACAGGCCTGGCCTGAGCCCAACTTGTATCTGAGTGGAACTACCCCTTTATTCGTACTTTTCCGGAAGGAAAAATAATGTCCCGCACTGACTTCAATCATATGAGACGTTTGTTGTGGGTGGCTGGCACTGCCCAATAATGTCAAAGATGAGACAAAGCTGTACGAGAATCAGATTGAAAAATGACTCAGCGACGGCAAAACCAGCAGATTTTTTATCAGCATTTTTCGAAGGAACTACTCCAATTTGGTCTGTCTATTTATTTGACTTGATAGCCCGATAGCCCAGCAGGTTTGCGCATGGTGCGTGCAGCCATAGCTTGCTGTGTAAACACCGGTAACCACGCGTTGTTGGCTTTCATTCTACATATGTACCGGCGTTTCAACGTGTGGGCCCTTTTGTGACGGGCACAATCCGGGACAGGGCCTTTTTCAGACATCAAAATTTTTATTCAATTTTATGCCAGCGCACTTATGACTTCATTCCATCCGTAATATGCCATAACTATACATTATACAGTAACGCACGTGATGAATCCTCGTGGATATCGCTATTACTGTATGTGTGTTCAACAGAAGCTAAAAGCCATGCATGTACATAGACGCACATGTTTATTTCACTTTGCCTCCACTTCAGTGCTGTCATTATTTCAAAGCGCTGGAATAAATGACTTCAGCGGTAATTATGCAACTGTTGCGCTACCGAAGAGTTGGCGGCATTAATGATAAGCATCAGTTTCTGTTTAAAAAAACCATTTTATTGCACAGTTTGACGCACTTCCTGAGTCTTACAGTCTGGAAAGGGATTCTTTTTATTTTGTTCAGCTCTGCGTAAAAGTTATACACAAAATTAGGACCATATCTGCAGAAAGTTGCGTTCAAGTACGAAGTGGGAGAGGGCACACAATGCAGCGAATTCTTGTGATCATTCTGTTTACTGGGCTAATGGTCGCAAGCGGGACGCCGGCGCATGAGGTCGCCAAAAGACAAGGTGAGTTCTGTGGGCTACTTGTCTTATTTTCGGCTAACCAATTTATGAACTGCATAAATGTGCTCTGAGGGCTCTCCGAAGGCTCTATTCAGAAATGTTTCCGAGTAAAACCAATTGGGTGTTCGTGGCAAAAACTTTCAAAAATCAGATTGTGCAATCGAAAAAATCAAATTGGGTTATGTTACAGATGACTTTCATAAACATAACAACCATCCAAAAATATTTTATGTTTCCGAATAAAGCGCTCGGGGGCCTATTTGAGGAATTGGTTTGAAAAAAGTCGTCAGATTTTCAACTTTTCTGAACGGTGCACCGGGGCTTAAGCTTTATATGGAAAACTCTGACGTATACTGTATTTGAGCTATAGGGAAATCGGGTCCGGTTAGTCAATAGTTATAGACTTAGGGTCCGATTTGCAACTCCCCAGACTGGGTATGGCAGACCGACACCATTCTTCAAGACAGCAAGTGGCAAATTAAAAGTTTCTTCTCATTTTTTCTCAAATTGCCCCTGAAGTCCTTTGATGAACAAAACACATTCCAGCGGCGGAGAAGAAGTTCGGTTCGACATTCGCCAGCAGCCAAATGTCCCGCATTGTTAAGAAACCACAGAATTGGCGATTCTTCGGCGATCGAGGCGATTGGCGGCATATGGACTTCGATATGAAGCGAGGCGGACCACTGTCCTCTATGTCGTTTGGATAATCATATTGTCCGACGTCTTCAAAGAAACGGGGTCGCTGGGTCTTAATTGATGTAAAGATCTGTTTGTAAAGAGGACTATAAACTCAGCTGCCATGTTGCTTTGAAACAAACAGCTGATTAGTTCTACTAATTGTTCCACCTAAATGTCACGTAAACTGTTGTGTAAGTTTGACTTGACCAGTGTTAACACTGTTATAGGTTGGTACTATAACCTTGAGTCCGCCCGCCTACCGCGTTTCCCTATTCTGCGATTCGCCTTCGGCAACTGTTCTAAAAATTACCAGCAAGGAGTTTTTTTGCGATTTTTACGGTGTCAACGAAAATCATAGTTGTTAGGTGAGAGATTCTATCATTCGAAGCAACCAAACGTTTTGTTTTCAACTTTAGATTTGATCGATTGGAAAAGCTGTAGTTCTCAGACAGTTGCTAAAATTAAAACAAATCACAGGGAACAATTTGAGTGTTTATTGTGACTGATTTTGGAACATCTTTCGTGCGTTGCGGCACAAGAAGTAAACTTGAGGCATCACAAACACTGCGGTACATGTGAAATTATGTCAATCAAGTTCTAAAACAGTCAGAGCGCGAAAGGTTTGTTGAAATTGCAGCACAGTGTCAAGGAAGATCAATTGTACAATATAATGTACCTGCATCATGCCTCATCAGCCTCAACACCATTTTTATGGTGAAAATAACACTATCCGCTAAAATAAAAAAGTTCGAAGGATGAAGATGAGTAACCCAACAGGGTAGAAACATGTTCATGTTCATCTGAAGAAATCAGACTTACATGCTTTACCTCGCGCCCACTTGGTGAGTGCACCAACGTGCACGAAATCTGCAATTATATTGC
Source organism: Rhynchonema sp. JSB1_4 (assembly GCA_030248065.1). Taxonomy (NCBI): domain Eukaryota; kingdom Metazoa; phylum Nematoda; class Chromadorea; order Monhysterida; family Xyalidae; genus Rhynchonema; species Rhynchonema sp. JSB1_4. The sequence goes on from JASAMV010007273.1 coordinate 12,900, forward strand.
GTGCCCTCAAAGCACCTTACCGTCTGACCAATAACATTGGTATTTTTTGCTTCAATGCAGCCCTCACAAGGCAACCCAGACACTAAAGATATATCTCCAAAGTGTAAATAACGATTTCGTGACGCTGCGCTTTCCAATCCTTCGTGTCACACAATTCTAGCCAGATTCGGGTCCCTTACTGGTTTTCGATGATAGTAACCATTATCATTATAATGATCTTCATGGCCCTGGTGTGACGTTGAAACATCATCGTTATCCTCGTATGAAACTTCCGATGTTCCGGTCGTGTATTGGCGTATGTTCGGATCATCGAACAACATCCGCAGACTCGGGGGCACTCGGTCATTGGCGGACAATTGAGCGACTACCGTATCCCAGTTACGGTAAGACATTCTCGACTGTGATACGGATATTGACAGCGTCAGCACGGCTGAGACTAGGAGTAGATGATTGGGCATGATTTAGGCCGGTAGTGTCGGAAGTCGTTGGAAAGCGTTAATTGTCCAATGTACCGCAATGACTGTTTCTGGAATTGTTGTGAATACGCGTGACAATTATTCAAATAAAATCAAAACAAAACGATAAAATGATCAAATGGTTGATGGAAGACTCATTACTATTGTGATCAGTTTATCCTGCAGAGGCTCTGGCGGGAAGACTCATTATTTCTTTGAAAATAAAACGGATTAAACGGAATCCCCGAAATGAGTTATCCCCCCAGGGCCGTTTCCCAGGAAGACTCCATGCCAGGGTTGGGCAAAAAAAATTTTTTTTTTAAAAAAAAATTTTTTTTTTATTTTATTTTTTTTTTTATTTTTTTTTATTGAATTTTTTTTTAATATTTTTTAATTTTGACTTACTTTTTTTTTTTTTTCTTAAATAAATAAAACAAAATTTTTTTTAAAATTTATAAAACTCCATGCATGTTGTATGTGCCCGGCGTGTATTTTCAAAGATACAAGTTTATGTATTAAATGTATATACATTCAATAATGAGTCTTCCCCCCAGCACGCAAAAATCCGTTTAATCCGTTTTAGTTATAATGAGTCTTCCCGGCACGGATCAAATATGAGAACATGAACAAGTTCCATGATGCTCAGTGCATTACATAATTCGAAAAGTACAAGTACATACATGTATATTTCAGTGCCTGAAGTCTCATAACCCATTATTAAAGCAGATCGACCTCTTCCTCCACTAGACCTGTTGACCAGTGCTCCACCACATGCTTGGAGGCGAAGCCTCTCTAACTGACGATGACCTGATACACCTTCCTGGAAACAGGCTGTCGAAATATGGAAACGGGCAATCCAAAATACGCTGCATGCACAATCCATGTCACCAATGGCAGAAGTGCGCATTCAGTTTCAGGATAAGAAGCTTCGGTCTCTGGCAAATATGACCGTGGGATGTTTGTGCATTGACCGACAGCGCTATGGTCGAACGAAGCTAATTCTGTGGTTTTCCGTCACTTTGACTTGTTGTGGTTACGTCATGTCGTGACAATTGAGGATTTACGCCCATTTGCGACTGCTTAGAGAGCTGCTCAGGGACAGCGTAAATTTGGATATTATCTGGGGGTTGAAACGTTTCGTAATAATGAGCAGGCTGCTTGAAAACCAGCAAGAGTAGGAAGTTTCGCACTCGCAGCTTTTCAGCTGGATGGAATTCACAAAACGGTTGAGTGGACAGTTCAGTGGAAAGGATATATATATATATATATATATATTGTATATGTATATGTATATGTATATGTATATGTATATATATTTGTATATGTATATATATATATATTGTATATGTACGATAGCGGTGTATTCCATCAAATTTTCCATTCAACTCACTGAACCGTTTCATGAATTCCACCATATGAACCGTTTGAACCTGTCAAAACCGTGGGAGGTGACCGTAAGTTTACGGGCCAGTGACACACAAATGCACTTTTGTTCAAGCACTCATTCAAGTCTTCTTTGACTGCATTTGAAAGTTTCACGGTGCGAAAGCTGTATACGACAGCTACATATACATATTCGTTTACTAGTGCGTGAGCTAGGCACATTTCACCTTACATCCTGTATACCCACCCATAGAAACTTTCACGTCATCAGTTTCATGTCAGTTTAAAAGCACTCACACACACATAAACAAAACGTAAGAATGTTTGTGTGGAAATTATTCGTATCGTGCGATTACACAAAACCACAACGCCTGTTTTTACTTTCTTTTAGGGCGGGCGTAGGTTGAATCCGGAAAACAGAATCTGGAAATATTTCCGGAAAAAGCATTATTGTTGCATGTACATTTTTGCGGTTTCCGGAAATATTTCCGGAGCCCAGACATGTTTTGTGTTTTGCATGATAATTATCCGCGTTCCGGATTCCGGATTTAACCAAAGTTCGCCCTTACAACAGGGCCCATTATGCCGTGAGAAAGCTGTGCTGTTTAGGTTTCGTGAATATTTTCGCAGTCCATGTCCCAGTGTGTCTATACAACGCGCAGAACGTCCCTCTCTGTTTCGACACAACAATCACATTCCAGAAACTTTTCTCATAATTCCATTTTTTATTCCAGCGCTAACGTTCAGAAACCAGACCTATCACCGTGTGCATTTCTTACTCTGTCGAAAACAAAATTGCACGAAAAAGTAACATCCACACGCAAAAAATGCTCCATTTCCCATGTTCGAATTTCCTTGCGCGTTGTTAATAATGATGCGCAATATATACCCATTGCGCAATTAAAAAGGCAAAAAACGAACGCAACGTTTGCACTTCGAGATCGAGACGGTTTGGGACAAAAAATCTGCGCGGAAAGCGAAACAAGCAACCGTCAGTGCATCTTTGGTATCATACTTTCTTTGCATTGCACAAATCAACACACGTACACATACGAAACGTGCATTGTTAAGATTTATAGGCAAGGCATACAGTATGGCCCAAGACGGTCAGTAACAAAATATGGGTCAGCATGATGAAAAAATAGTGGAATGCGTTTTTAAACACATCAAAGTTGTGCGAATGAAAAAATAAAGTTCACGACGGAAAACCGAGAATAATGAAGCGAAAGTGGCGCATGTCCCACATAAGCGAACGGAAATTAACACTGGTGACACTCAAACAAACTGCTTCACAAAACCTGTTGAGCGGAAATGTCCGAGTATAAAATGGTAGAACGTCCCTGAAGCTTACAAAATAATGTTTTGTCTCATAACAGGCTGTTTACAATTCCAAATTTTTCGTGCTTAGTGTCAAATTCTTCAGTAATTTAAGAAACTAATTTCGGTTGTATGTTTTAATCCACTTTTTTTGACAACAACGATATTTAAAACGAATTGAGAGTGGAACATGGAAGCAAGTTTTTATACTAATACCCAACTACAGAACACTTTTCCAAGACCGAACCGATCACCAAATTTGATATCGCCAAGTGATTCTCTTGTGCCAGCAGTTGAATCGAGTTGTGATTGCAAGAAAGTGAATTCGCTCAGAGACTGATAGCTTCGGTATAAGCTTTTGCACCAATCACAATGGCGCGCAACCATTTAAACCTCATGTAACAGGCACTCCCCAATTCCGGCGGTCCTCTCTCATCCCACCCCCATTCCAAAATCCCGCATCCGCACAGCATGAAAACATTCGTAGTTGTCCTATTGGCGATCGGCACTTGTCTGGCAAGCAAGACGATCAACTTGCGCTACGCCGATGGAAAGTGCGAATCCTATACGTGCACGATGGAGGGCGAGGGCAACATGAAGTGCTCGATGACGGGAGACTGCGCGCAGGCGGACGGAAATGGTCAGTTGTAATGTCAGTCAAGCCAGGTGCATGGTTCAAAATGTTAGGAATGTGAGAATGAGAGCACTATCTTGCCTTTTTGGAGTTAGCATTTAAAGCAGCTCAAAGGTACAATCGAACTTTTCAGGCGCCAATGGCGATGCTGAGAACGGCGAAGCGGAAGGCGAAGGTCTGTCACACATGGTCTTGGTAGGCGGACGACTGAGGCTGGATTTCACAAAGTATGCACGTTTTCGCGTCAGCATGTAGTGTTGAAGTAGCCGGTTGACGCGCTAACGCGCCTGCGTTGTGAATTCGGCCTATTATCCAACTAACCCTCATTGTATTATTGTGTATGATGTAGTCATCTTTCGCAAATGAAGTGTATTTATCGTTCACAGAGGAGTGCGCCGACTCCGAAGAGGATTGCGCGGCGTGGGCGGAGGCGGGCGAGTGCGAGAACAACAAATACTGGATGCTGCCTAATTGTCAGAAATCGTGCGATTCGTGCGGCGCCACCGTGGGCACGATAAACGGAAATGGAAATGGGGAGGGTGCACCAGAAAACGGGGAAGCTGTCGCAGAAGACGGGGAAGCTGCTCCAGAAGACGGGGAAGCTGCCCCAGAAGACGGGGAAGCTGCCGCCCGTGAGGATGGTCAGTTTTCCTCCCCATATGTACCTACATACATGTACGACATTAAAGCCTCATGTATGAGTTTGGCACACACACAAAACTGCGCTAATTATTACATATAAATGAATTGAGCAACAAAAATGAGAGAATTTTAGGACACAATGGATTCGATGACTATTTCTTAAAATTTTAACCTCAAAACGTTCCTTTCGCGTTTGCAGGCAAACAAGCCGACGAAAAGAAAAAGCCGAAAATCATCAACGTTCACCTGCAAGCCGCTGAGACTGAAGGAAACGGAAATGGTGAAAACGGAAATGGTGGAAACGGAAATAGTTAGTGCTGAACGCAAAGATGGTTAAGAACGTCATTGAAGCGCTGATTTTGCCGCTATTGGGTGATTCGCTAGCACCGAAAGGGACTTTAGGCTTCTTGACTGGAACTTTAGGCTTCTCGTCTCTCCCGGTAGCCGGTACTATAGATTCAAAACGACCCAATCCCAATTCCAGGCCTCAACGGAGCTAGAAGAATGACCTGTTGTAGATAGTGTAGGTACTCATGTGGTATGTACTCATGTATGTGTATCCAATGATTTACACGAAAGCCGCAAGGCTGTTAAAATTGAAAGCTCGATTGACGTTCTTGTGTTCCAAGTGCATTGCAAAAATGTTTGTGGACACAAAGTTGCTCTCTTCGATTGGGGCACGAACCCCGGTCAGCTGCCTTGACAATGCTCTTGCAAGTGAGCTATCATTGCGCATATCCCCAACCCCAGCCCGGAGCCAAGTGTTCTGGTCTTACAATGGTACATTCGTCATTCGTAGGTACAATTGCCAATAACCTTGCATCCGAAATATAATATTATTCGATAGCATGGTTGGGGAGCAATTCCGCGATCAGGGACCGGGGTTCGAGCCGCAGTTGAAGTGAACAACTTTTTCTTCGCAAAAGACCGTGGAGTAAACATTCCTCTTTGATGTCTTGCCAGCAGAGAGCAATACAAACTCACATTTTATACATGCATGTTACAAAATTCATTCTGAAAATGTTTCACAGCCGACGAGCCCTGTGAGGACGACGATGAGCTCTGTCGTTTCTGGGCTATCGAACATGACACGTGTAACAGCGAGAAATACAAGGCCTACATGGAGCTGCACTGCAAGGCAGCTTGTGGACTCTGCTAACTCTCGGCTTGGTTCATTTTCTCTGGGTCTATGGTGTTCGAGTGATACTTGGACTTTCCCACCTTTACCGTCCGCCATTTATGAAAGTTGCCTTTATAACCAGCCTGTGCCTTGAGCTCGCGTTTGTTGATGTGTGATACCATATCCATTGCATTACCTTTGGTCGTTTAGGCCTAACTATACTTCGTTCTCTCAGAGAACAAAGAACAAGTTCTCGCGCGCTGATTGGTCCACGAATGTTCAACAGCCAATCAGCGCGCTGAATTTGTTCTTTTTGTTCTCTGAGAGAACGAAGTATAGTTAGGCCTTTACTGCACAGTAGAGATCGGAATCTGGGGGTCCCACACCACACCCCACAGTTTTGAAAACCTACAAACCCACACTCACACATTTGCAGAAAAAACCCACACCTTCAAATTTTGAAGTGGCTCGGTCGACATAAAAAATTGCCCGGGTACAGGTCTGAAAACTTCAATTAGTCCAAATACTGTATTTCTGTCAATCTCACGTTTGAACAAAATCCCTCTTTTTTCCAACCTGAAAGCATTAATGCTGAATAGAATTGTTCATTTTTTCAAAGAGAAAACATCAATGTTGAACAAAATTTTGCTCGTTTTGTTGGGGGTGTGTGGGTGTGGGTTACTCCAGTTAAAAAAACCCACACACCTTCGCCGCTGGAGGTACCAGACACCCTCACCCACGTCCGATCCCTACTGCATTCTATTCTGCCCATCAACCACAAAAATTGCGCGATTTTTCAAAATAAAATAAGAAGGGTTTACCGTGTGCGGTGCTGTGTTGCTTTTGTTACGTACGACACAAATAAAAAACCACAATACGCTGCAGCACACGTTGAAAGATAAACTCAAATGTAGGCTCATGTTCATGTCGTCAACAGATCGTCAATTCGATGCATCACCTCACCCCGACCTTATGCATACCATTGCGCTGCATTTCTCACGCTTACTCAGGGCTGCTACAGTTGACGACCAAAACAATTCGACCAAAAATAAGATGAGGGGGAACCTATATTGTTCCACGATCGCAAGTGAAACAAAAGAACATGTTTTCAGGGTGCGGCTAATGATGACCAAAGTGTACAGAATTCTGTTGTTTCCTAAGTTAGGGCGCGGCCACGCAAACGCGGGCGCGGGTCAGAAAAGTATCCTATGTCCGAGGCCCGTCCCGCGTTTGCATGGCCGCACTTGCGGGTCGCGGTTTGCGGATCAGTCGAAACATTCATTTGGTACAACACACAAAAAATGAACCAATCAGCGCTGTGCTACGGCACGGCACGTCTGCGACGTTGGCTCGACACGCTGATTGGTTCATTTTTGTGTGTTGCAACCAAATAAATTTTTCGACCGACCCGCAAGTGCGGCCATGCAAACGCGGGGCGGGCCTCGGACATAGGATACTTTTCTGGCCCGCGACCCGTGCCCGCGTTTGCATGGCCGCGCCCTTAACAAGAATGAGGCTTGTGCGAGAATTTGAACTCAAAAAGTTTCAGGAAGATTAGGACTGGGATTGAAGAGAATCGAGAGGAAAGGATCCGTAGATTACGATATGAAATTACCGGTGATTCTAGAAACAGTACATAATCTGTCCCCCAGTCGGGGTTATCTGGGGCCAACGGTCTTTAATCGCCTTTCATCTGAACAGGACTGTTCATGGGGGACGTCGATCAGCAACGTGCTTGTTCGATCCAATAAAGCCGGTGGTCGATCACTTGGCATCTCAGTTTTTGAATTCCCGCCACACGCGTTCAGCGTGCGTCCGCGTTGGCCACTGTCCGCACGCTGTATTCTGCTTTCGTGTTGGAATGTCATTCATGTGTCTTCACAGACAGGTTGAGTGACGATAACCAACCTAAATTCTACCGTGTTTTGATGATGCAGTCAGATTCACTTCAACAGCATAGAAAACACATTGTACCTTTGAGCATCATAACCGATCATGAAACAGTGACACCAAAAAATTTAATTCCTGTCTGTTGCAGCACCTCGGCCTATTATAGAGCAACGTGTGCGTTGACAATGTACAGTTCTTCATTAAAATTTATGCGAAGCAACATTCAGCGAAACAACAAAAAAATCATAGCAGATGTGTGTTGCGAAGTTTGTTGTAAAAGCACGCGAAGAAATTTGTGAATGAAAGTGAATGTTGTGGTGCGGAAAAAACGGCATTCTTGCTCCAGATATGAAACGAGGTTTATGTTAAAGCATCGGTTGAATGTTCAAAAAATTGAATGAGTGTGCTGGAATGCACATAAAAGAATCACGGCGTTACGAGCAACTCATTTAATTTCATCACAATATTTTCAAAACCCGGAGTCAATTGCGAGTTTTCTAGACCAAAACATACTGTACTGTAAGAATGGATTTCTCGTTAGTCGCATTATTCGTGGTGATTTTGAGCCACATCAACGTTGAAGCAACTCATGATCCGGATGACGAAATTAGGATCAACTTACAACTGCCGGCGGGGACACAGATAGGTTAGTCATTCAGGGAGGACTTATACATCGGTTGAACACGAAAGCCGGAACGCGAAAAACGTTTCTGTGTTCGATTAAATATAGTTTTCGCAAATCACGGTACCGGAAACATTTTCGTGCCACTGCCCACAGAAATTGTCCAGAAATGCAATCGGTGCTGTTTGAGGGATGAGGACAAAATGTCCGCGCTTGTCGACTCAAACAGCAACAACTGACACGGGATATTTCGTGTTCCGTGAGTGCAAAAAAGCACAAAACATGGAAACCGGAAATTTTTCCGTGTCTCCGAATAACAAGTGAGTCGTGTTCAGCTGTTATGCGATAGTGGACCTACTGATCCAATGGCCGAGGAAGGAGCTCTTGAAAAGAACAGTACAGCTCCAATTTCCTCTCTCAATAAACATGCAACACTTATTTGTACAAATTCAGCATCAGCAACGGGAACGATCGACGGACGACCGCAACCGATGAACATCATTGTGACACAAATTGACGGAGAAGAAGGAGAAGGTTGGAGGGAGGCATGGTTGACAAAGCATTTTGGGGTGTCCGACAGACATACCATGGGACTCGTTCGCACTCGGTCTGGTTTCAAGCTCGCTGAGGTGATTTGTATGGCCATCTGCTGCTGCTACATTCTCACTGACGATGACCTGGTGCACCATTCATCTGCAAAAAAACTTGATCGAAACGGGCGTTGACGAACGCGTTGGCGTGCTGTTCACTCTGTGGGCCATATCAAGTTTGAAGGCAACTCCATTGGCACGGACTTGGATGGATTATTGAGCATGGGCAAATTTTTTCTCGAGTGTTTTTGTCATAGAGCTGGCGCTTTAATTTTGACCAGCGTAAAAAATATTCACTTGGTGCTGGGGAACAACTAGTAAAAAGTTTGTGCGCCAATGGCAAAATACAGCTCAGCCCGAATTTGTCCATGCCGAGTTAGTGACAGGGGTTGCCTTCAAAGTTGACAGGGCCCATAATGTTTCAATGACAGACATGGTGCCGTGCGAGAACAAACGTGACGATTGCAAACATTGGGACTGGAATTCGTGCGATGTCCCGGAACACCGGTTGTACATGATGATCTATTGCAGAAAGGCTTGCGGGTATTGCAACTAGACAAAGGTCCCCTTTTGACCCGTGTAGGTTCGCCCAGCGATGCCTTGTTTGTTGTCCATGATAATGTTTCTGTAATTGTATAATTCGTACATCTTGACTTTATAAGTCGACTCATATATACATATACATCCGAGCTGCAGAAAAGCCACGAAGCATTATAATCGAAATGATGACAGAAAATTTCTTTTAGAAACACCAAATGTCAGTTTGGGTGACTATATAACGAAAACCGCTCATCGTCGGCGCTGGTCGCCAACGTGCAGCATATTTCTGGCTGCCTTGGTTTGGCAGCGTTGCAGATTATCGTTGACTATGTGCGTTGGTGACCAAACATTTAGCCGCAGATATGTACGTATATACGTTGAAATCCCGGGCAGAGTGCAGGGGTACACGACTATAGCCCATGACCAAGCAGATAAAGACACTGGTTCCAAGAATACAGGCGGACAAACAAACATATTATTACGATTGTTGTGCTGGTTCTCGGTAAGAACTCATTCTCACCGTTGTTTCTTGGATTTTTTTTTGAATTGGAAGTAGGTCCTGAGTTTACGTGATTGAAAGGTCGCGGAATACTTCCCTTTGGCTTCGGCTTAGGCATACAAGCATAGGCCTAGACTTTGTACATCACATCTTTATAAGGAGAAACATTTCTATCTTCCGTGCGAGACCGAACCAAAAACAAGGCGTTGTGTTTGGTAGTCTCAACAGACAATCGATAGTGCAAATACAATTCTGCACTGTTCATCTCTGAAAAAGCCCTTTCTGTTTAACGTTGAGTCAAATTATATGAGGTCCACATCTCAGCATCCCGTTCACCTTTCAGTTCACGTTATCGTTCAAGGGCTCGGGACACAACCGAAGGAAGGGCAGCAGAGCGCAGTGTTATACATCGTTGGAAAGCACTTTGACAGCATATGTCACGCACCAATGTTAAGCTCCAGAGATTCGCTATTTCTTGGTAGAGCGACTTTTCGTTCCAGAAAAAAGTGAATTTTTTCACAACTTGAAACGACCGGTGCAGAAACCCCAAATTTGTACTACTAAAACAGGAAGTGTGTGTGGCCCCCTCCCTCGGAGGTGCGGACGGGTCAATTTTCACGGGTAGTTTTGGGTATGCTAACGGGTCTTCGGGGGGGGGGGTGGCAAGGCACGGGCAGGCACGGGTCCCGACTAGTAAGTTGAAGGTCCAGTAACACGTGGATAGGATTACAACAGCTTCTGGATAACTTATCATGAGAACTTCTTAAGTAGCGGCGTGACAGGCCGAAAAAGACCTGAAAATTACCCCTAAACTGCATAGTTGCATTCATTGACGGAAATGTGATGTAAATAAGCCACGTATTGCATTGCATTGGAAACGAGAAAGTCAGATAAACGCACAGTCCAACAACCTAGACGAGTTTCAAGGCTTCAAACTTCATGGTCCGGCTGCTGCAGCCATGCCAGCCTGAATAAGATATTTGGCTATAAGTGGTTACTGTTAAAGATTATTGCACATTTGATAGCATCAAACGATGTAGCTTCAACGTAGCTATCGAACGATATATAACATGCCCATACTATCTCTTACTATGGACAAGAATCGGTCAAAATTCCGAAATCGCACACGGTGACGTGACGGTTCATTCCAGAATCGTCAAAAAAGCAATTTTTAACCTCTGCCCTTAAGCGTAAGAATTTATTGGAGCTTGTTATATATCATTCGAAAGCTAATCCTGAGATACATTGTTTGGTGCTGTCACATTTATAATAGCTCTCAACAATAAGCATTTATAGCTGAATATCATGTTCAGGTTAGTATGGCTGCCCCGAGAGATCTGTAGACCTTGGGGTCTTCGGACCTTGATAGGTTGTTAAACCAGATGTTTCTCTCACTTTTTTGTTTCGAATCCGTTACAATCTGTGGCCTTTATGTGTCACAATTCTGGCGATGAATGTAACCACCTAATTTAACGGCAATTTCATGGATTTTTAGGCGTGTCACGGAGCTAGCCAAGAGTTAAAAAAATTTAAAAACCTTATTTTCTGGTACTTTCGACGATGCTGTATTTCCCCATTGCATTCTTATTTCCGCAGCGCTAAGCCTGGCCTCAAAATGTAGGGACAAACTTGTGTTCTCGAAAAATATGGCCGATTTTTGGAACGTTTCGCACCCTCACCGTGTGAAGCAATGCTTTGAGCGACTGAAGTTGTGATGGTAAGCTATTCAGAAGCTGTTGTAATCCTATCCACGTGTTACTTGATCTTCAACTCATTTGGGGTTTCTGCACCGGTCGTTCCAATTTGTGCAAAAAGGAACGAAAAGTCGCTCTACCAAGAGATAGCGAATCTCCAATGAGCTTAAAATTTGTGCGTGACGTAGGCTTTCGGAATGCTTTCCAACGGTATGGAGCAATATGTCCTGCTACCCTTCCTTCGGTTATGTCCCGAGCCCTTTAAAAACACGTTAGCAATCACATCAGCACAACGTGTTCACCTCTAAAAAAGTACTTCTCTTTCACGCCTGAAAAATTTTTTAACCTTTACAGTTGCAAAACCCATTCAATTTCACCTCTGAAAAACAACTTGTAGTCAAACAGTTGCTTGTGGCGCGCATACGTGTTGATCACTGGAGGGTTTCGTTCCTACCGTATTACCCTTGGTTTGTGCCCGGGACCCCATCAGAGACGAAGCGCACGATCTGCTGCTTTCAAAAAAAACGCCAAAGTGTCCCTTCCCACTAAAAAATCGACCGAAACATGAGGTGCTGTGCTACACCTGTGACCACTAACACAATCTGCGGGTTGTTTGTGGCTGTGCTGCACTTTACAACGACTCGAATCGTTAACCTCTGCAACCAGGTGCGCTGGGTGGCGCAACGATGCGTTGTTTGTCTTACCATATCATCATGACGTTTCTGTGATCAGTTTAATTCACGATTATCACTTTGATTTTGATTGGTTGAAATTTTTACTCTCAACTTAAACTCGTAACAGAATGTCCACGAAATGCGTTCCTGGCCGCATGACCTAAACAGCCACGTGCTCACGTCATCCTGTTATTGCGAAAGAAATTGTAAAACGGTGAGGTCTGCTTAGAATTGCAAGTGTCCAAAAAATTGTTTTGACACCTACCCTTCAATATGACTAATTGCCGCTTTGAACTACAACGGATACAATGCTGGTACGTTCGTTTCAAAATGCTCTTTCCATGTGAAGACTTTTTTCGTTGTGAAAAAACTAAACACACAACGATCTTTGGTATAAAAATGAGGTCAGCCACTAAAATTAGGTAGGAACGGAAAACGAGCACATTATCAATTTGCCTGGGCAACAGAAAAAGCGCAAAGCACTTTAATCGAAATGAAGACGCGAAAATTTTTGTTTAACATGGCACTCTCATAACCATTTTTTGCTCATGCGACGAAATCATATGATTTTGATGCCCCGTGATACCCAAGCAGAATTCTCCGACGTAACATTGTCGACTGAGCTGAGCATACATTCGTTTTGCGTAACTTTCATGGTTGTAGCCGTTTACTTTCCAGAACTCAATAAGTGCACACCTAGTTTGCTACTGCAGCTAAAAAACACTGAGTTCGTTTCCGGGAAGAGGCCAGCAGTCTTCAAAAAGTGTTGATGATTGATTTATGCTCTGTAATTGCACAGAACCGGCTCAGTCCGCAACTCTTGAGACATTCCCAGGCCCATACTTGCCTCCCATGGACGTCTTACAATTGCATCCGAACAGTACTCGTTCCGGGCACTGCTGCAGTCAGTTTTGCACATTAATTAGCACAGAATTATTTTTGAGCATAGCATGATTCAAAAGGGGAACGTTTGTCATACTTTGGCCTGGTAACAAACTTGGTCATACACCCGATCCGATCACCAAGTTAATTAACGACTCCTTTATATAGAGACTATTTATAAGCCCAAAGATGCTGACGCCCGCCTGTGTCGTCGTGTTTCTGGCGGTGGTGGTTTCAAGCACCAGTCCCCCGTGTTCGGACAATCACAAGAGTTGCGCCGCTTGGGCAAAGTGTGGCGAGTGCGACAAGAACCCGTATTGGATGCGACCGAATTGTCAGAAATCGTGCAAATCCTGTGGCGTCACCGTTGAGACCGCCGGCGACAAAGATGGTTAGTTCGGTGGCCGGCGGTGGTCCCGGCGGCTCTGACCAACACAACTTGAATTTCAGGCAACGGGAATGGCAACGGAGCGAATGGGAACGGCAACGGTGGACACCATGGTAAGTTCTTTTTTAGAGACATTGGAGACTTTTGCCACAACTTGTGCTGATTATAAGAATGAGAAAGCAAACCGCGATCTTTCAAACTGCAAAAAAACTGACCTCAACTCACAACTCACAATCACAAGACGCAACCACATAAACAAGACTACAGAATAGCTAGATGAGGATTGTCTCACCTGTGCACACACAAACGTTTCCAGCTGGCTTTCTAGTTATTATCCTGGTCAAACATACTGTGTAGCTTGTTTCAAACAGCTTGCAATGTGGCCGAAAAAATCTTTTAGCTGCATTCCGCAGCTCGTTTTTTTGGGTGCTATTACAAAGCATTTCTATCCGTTCGTGTTTGGTCGTACGTAACGTAATGGCATACCATGGTAAGCTGCCACACACGGATTGCTATTCATATGCGTTGATCTAACTGTGTGATCTTTTTATATTTTTAGCCTCTCAAAATTCGGTTACACCTCTCAAAATTCGGTTACACACACACACACACACACACACACACACACACACACACACACACACACACACACACACACACACACACACACACACACACACACACACACACACACACACACACACACACACACACACACACACACACACACACACACACACACACACACACACACACACACACACACACACACACACACACACACACACACACACACACACACACACACACACACACACACACACACACACACACACACACACACACACACACACACTTTCAGGCGGCATGATCGTGAACGTTCACCTGCCGTTCAACAAGCCACAACCAGAAACGAAACCAGAAGCACAGGCCGAGCCGAAACCGAACGGTGCAAACGGAAGTGCAGCCAACGGAAAGGCAACCAATGGTAGCATATGAGGGAAAAAATCCTTGTCTTTGCTCTTTTTCGCAATGTCACAAGTTATAATTGATGGACGTGTGTCAGTCAGATGGAGTTGGTACAACTAGTACGCTGTTGCTGGGGGATCGATCGAACGCAAAGCCTAAACCCACAGTAACACCCAGTTGGTCTCGGCCGCCCTTTATCTGGCCTCACTGTCCAGACCCTTCCCATCTTCCCAGCTGTGCGGTCGCATGGTTCCACCAGGTACACATACCGGCATACCTGCATGCCCAATGCGTCTGTCTGGTTTCATGGATGGGCATAAAAGAGCAGTTCTGGTGCCAGTTAAAAATCAAGCCCAACCACGATCCGAATGCCAGCAATGAAGTGCATGCGATGCCCTTCATGCCCTTTGTGCGTCTAACCACGCAACCCTGAATATTCCAACTTAATTCTGCAGCTAATTGTTTTGTCGTCAATGCAGCCAGACCAAAACAGCCCCAAATGAGAGCGCGAAAATATATACATGAACATTCGGCGTTTAACGACGATGTGCGTTGACCATACGAATATAAGACGATGTTTCCACGCAGGTGGAGGTGCCGCGAAACCAGAACCACCAGCGTGCGCGAATAAGGACGACCTGTGCAACTTCTGGCAGTTTCAACACAAGGCCTGCGATGATGCCAAGTATCGGCTGTACATGCGCATGAATTGCAAGAAAGCCTGTGGACTGTGCTAGGCTGTCTTGAAAGAAATGATAGATTGATAGCCTGATTGGGGTGGCATCAGAATTAGCGACATGATTAGTGTTTATCCTTTGCCATGTTACAGTAAACTGCTATACCCATGTAGTTTAGGACAATTTTGGTTGTACTTTTAGCTTGGTTCATGTCTGCAGCATGTATCGTGGTCCTGGAATGTTATCTAACGTTTCAGCGTTATTTTTATGCTCTTTATTCAATGTTTATGAAACTCAGTTGTTAACCGCCTGAGAATACATCGGCTAGAAAGAGGCTTCATTGGTTACACCCAGGCACAAAAGTAGTACTACAATGAGCATAAACTGAAATGAAAGCAATACAAAAAAGTTGTGTTAGCAATGTCAGCCTAGCGAATAACCAAAGGCAACAAGTGAGCATGTTTTCAAGACTTCAACGTCACTTGTCCAGCAGCAAGACGGGACAGGAAACTCTCGCGTTTCTTTCGAATGTCATCCAATCCATGGCCTTGCATCGACTGAGACTGACTGATCGTGTCGTCGTGTTCAGGCATTTCTGTTTCCTCCGGCTGCAAAGTGGAATATTTGGCTTCTGAATTACCAAAAAACAGCTTTGACGTTGCACGATTTTGAATTAATGAATTTTGATGATCGCTTGACAGTTGCCGTTGTCTAAAAAGCAGGTGTATGCACTTTGGTGGTTTTGCGGCTGGGTCCAGTGTGTAGCAGCCATGGTGACCCTTAGCTTGTCAGAATTAGCCACATCAGCGCTAATGGAAAACAGTTATAAAACATCAATAATCACACCTGAATGCTGGCAATCGAGCTGCCCGACAGTTCGGCCGCTGGCATTTCCTCTATCGACAGCTCCAAGTCATCGTCCCCCTCGTGTTCGCCAACTGATGTTTCACGATTGAGTGATTGCGACTCAAAACTCCGTCGCTCGAATGAAGAGTGCACAGCAGGTGCAGCCATGCCGGGCATGTTGGGAATGGCGCTGGTGGTGACCAGGGCCTCGTCAGTGTGAGGATGTTCCGCATCAGCATCGTCTTGGATGTCCGATATGTCAGCGGCTGTGGTATCTTTGTCCTGAATAAATAAAAAAATTATTCAATAATTTTAGTTTTGTATTCAAATTTTTCGAATTGTGTTCTAGTGATTGCGTTGGTGGTTTTGAATTAACGAATTAGAGTTTTTTGATGTATCAGATCACCATATCAGTGCGTGAGCCGAACCGAACTTTGCACTACACGTCTAAGAACTTATGCGTCTACGGGACTCAATTAAAACAGAAAAATGCACTTACGGCCTCCCATTCTGCTGCCGTGATTTCATGCTCATCCCCTTCTTTCTCTTCTTTTTGATCTTCACCCTCTTGAAGAGTAGGCTGCTTCGTTGGAATAATCGCCCCAACTTGAGCTTGAGTGTTCGTCGATTCCATCTTGTCTTTCTTCATTCCTGATTTCTTCCGCTGCTCGGTTCTTCGCTTATTCGCTTGCTCTTCCTTGAGTTTCATTCGTTCCTTCTTCACTCTGTACTCCACATTCACTCTATCGATCACCCTATTCACATCGCCATTCAAAATCGATTCAACGTCGTCCATGCTCAGATCCAGTGATTCAAGGGGAATGTCATCGTTCAACACTGAGTATTGTACTGACGAGGCATGGCTCACCGCTGCGGGGTCGGGGTCAGCCTGTGGACAAAAGGACTAGATTGATCAGAAGCTTGGATAATCAGAGGCTTGGGGATCACACATTCACAATACCTTGCTCAATTGATCGTCTTGAATCGTGATTTCGTCTCTCTTCGTATTACTCTCCTCAGAGCTGTCATCTTCATCGGACTCCGTCGATCTGAAAACAGTGTTTCAGGTTTTCAGGCTGTTTTCCGCCATCATTGGGACTCAAAAGTTCGCACCCGTGAATTTTGGACCCGATCGCGATTTTTCCCCCAGCCAAGGTTCGTCTGTTTCTTGGGATCAAGCATACACAGTGTGACACAACAAAAATGGAAACCTTTTTGTACAGGCTAAATCTTAACGCCTGACCCTGAATCCGACTCCGTTTCCGATTCGACTTCGTCTGTCGAGCCCGACTCTTCCCCACTGCTGTCATCGTCACTGCCTTCATCCAAACTCAATCCCTCAAACATGTCGTTCATCCTTTGACGCATCTTGCGCTGAAAGCAATGAATGTGTGCCACTCCTGTTGGCTGGAGCTTTGTCGAGAGACAAGTGTACCGAAACAGCGAACTACTAATCGAAACATTGTCATATTTCAGATTCTTGGATGAAATGCCATTTACCTCCGTTCAACGCGGCATTGGAACAAACCTTTCACGGTGCAAAGGGTCGTAAAATGTGTCATAGAAAGACTCTACTCACTTTGCTAAGTGTCTTCGAGTACTCGTTGATCTTGTTGGTGACTACGCGACGAAATTCGCTGAAATTTCAATTTTAATCTGAAAAGAGGACACTTTGCAAAATGGGCACGCTCACTCATCATCCATGTCGATCTCATCTCCAATCACTTGATTAACGGCATCGACGAACGCTGAGTATTTGGCTTCATCGGATCTTAAAAAAATAAATATCTTTTTACGTTTTTCGGTTAATTTTTATTTCAACAAATTACATTTTATAACCAATATGCCAACATTCACTAACTCTTCACTATTATCATCAGCGGCCGAGTACGCAAGCTCACTCAGAGTGTAGTCTTCGATTTGTTGTTGCGTTGAGGGATCATCTTCAACTGTTTTGCCATAGAGCTCGAGGTTGACCGGACCCTTGCGGAAAATGTGGTAACGTGTGAATGGTTGGTGGCTTCTTGCTTTTCAAAACTGATGGTGAAAGTCGTAGATAGATACCATTTGCAATGCGTATAATGCATGACACAGGACAAAGAACTTCATGTTCTTCAAGAAACCTGACGAGCTTTATTGGATTGCTGCACGGGTTGTGGTTGCCACTTGATGTTTTCGAGTCTCAGGGAGCTGGGTAGCCAAGCCTTGCTGAGTGCTCTTTACAGTGACATAGCGGTACTCAACATTTTCTATCACCCATAGCGGTACTCAACATTTTCTATCACCATAAAGAATATTCACCTTACCGGAGTTGTGATCATGAAGTAAGCGGCAAAATAAAATGGGGAGCAAAATAGAGTAAAAAAATTTCCACGAAAAGAAGCTGGTTCCAATAAGAATGGCACTATGAGAGGACAGACCCGTACATATGATACATGTACCTGATAGACTCTGGTCATTTTTGCAAGTTTCGATTCCGTATAATTGGTGAGCAACGTTCGCGGCCTGTATCGGTCGGCGGAGAATTCGTGAAATCGCGATTCCATGACATCCAGTGACTTGAAGCGTGACTTTTTCTTGCGTGGTCGCGCGCCACCACCCTCGTCGTTATTACTGGTCGCCAGCTGGCCGTCGATGGTGTGCGCCTTTTGGATAACGATCGGCTCACGCTGCTGCAAGGTGATGTTTCAAATTGGTGATATCAGTGAAAATTGTGCCATGAAATGGGCAGGACAGTATGCGTATGTAGATGAGAAACAGCACATTGTACCATGGTCACGGCTTATCTGCTCCGGAACATCAGGCTATTGATAAATCGCTCACGCCGTGCATTACTTAACTGAATGAAACATTAGCCGGCAGATATCCGCAACTCAATTGCTGTCGTAACACGAATTGCGGATCCAGATAATCATATTTGGCGCTGGTCCCCATGGTGGACTATTGAAACCACTTTCGTACAAAATCTCTAACCTTCTTTGGTTTCTTGTGCGATCGTCTGTGTAGGCCTTTTGGATGAGTGTACAGCGATCTCGGGGTTTCATTGTCGATGGTGGCTAAAAAACTGGTCAGTCCAGTAATTTCGGTCGCTTTTTTGAGACAAAAAAATTAAATGTGTTACGTTTGGGTCTGGGCTTTAACTATTCTTGCCCTTTAACCATTTTATTACATCGTAGCGAATTTAGAAATTTGCCACAAAAGCAAAAATACTGACATTTTTGCGTCCACAGCGAACGGAAGTGCGCCTGTAAATGTCGACTCTGTTCTTCTTTCTTGTAAATATCAGCATTGTATGAGTGTGCGGGCATCATATTTATGATTGTTCCTATTTAGAAGTGCAATCAGAAACGACCACAAGAGGAAGAGGTATTTGGCTTCATAATCTGCCACTCAGCATGCACTGTTCCCCAGGTAACCCTAAAGTGCCTGAGTGAGCAAGGCAAGCGGTGCGGCGTCGCAAACTAGCTGTTTGGATGAAACATTTTGTTGGTGTTTTGGCTGCGCTTTCAAAATCGATTCGCTCTCTTCTGCTGACTGAAGAGCAACATTCCTGCTGTGGGATGCAAATCAGTTCTTATGTTTTGGATTGCGGACTGGTTTCTTTTGATGTGCCGTTTTGGCCTTACCGTTTCTCATTTCTCCGTTGCCGCAAACAAAGTTCAGACAAAACATGCATAAGGAAATTATTCAGCCTTTCGTGTGGCTCCAATCAGCGTTTGTTGCTCCTGGTTGTCTTTCCGTTGCCACGAAACAAACAACAGTGTGTTTGTGCGCTTGATGGTTGTTTGTAGTTTTGCCGACTTTGTCAAAAAACGATATCGTTTCTCATAGCGTAATCATTGCAGATTATTCTTTTCAGTTTTATTTCAAAAGAAAAATTCGCGCATAACTCCACCATTTCACCTTGTAATTTACCATCACTCTCGAAGCGTGGTCAGAAAACGAAAGTAACGTGTAAAAATCGCTGCCGTAATATAGGCACTCACAAGTCAAAGCAGCGTTTTTGAGAGAAAATGTTTCCATAATTGCCTCACATACAGCCACTCATGCTGGTTTCTGCGCTATTTGTTCTAAAACAGCTGTTGTCCGATAGAAAACGATTTTTTGCAAGAAATTCCTTAAAACCTCCCCTTTGCTCGACTGGCTGCCTTGTTCTGAACTCCCCACTTAAGATTACTGCCTCACTGAAATTCAATCCCAGGTAAGGATTTTAAAATATTGTAGCCCCGTACTTGCGTTACGAATTCCAAAATCTGCAAGGTGCTTATCACATGTTTAGAATTTGATGCACGGTGCAACCTAGTGAGCTTGTTTTCGCAAGGATTTTTATGTGAAAAAAAACAGCACACGCTTTTTACAAACAGCCGACCGATCGAAAAAACGCTTTCTGCTGCTCGCAAAAATGCCAACAACTCTATAAATCAACCGCAAGTAATCATGTTCATGCACAGCGTTAAGTTTTGTCCATGCAAATTTTGTTGCGAAAAGTTATTCCGCTTCAAAAAATAGTCCTGTGCTGACTGTGTGGCTTTTTCGCAAACAATTCTCTGCCAAACAAACACACCGCAAAAGAGTTGTATTGTCATAGTATGTGTTGTGTTCCAAGCCAGCCTGACATCACATCAACATAATGCACTATAGTACTTGTGTTGAGCACGCGAAAGTGCCCTTTTTTCACATCGATTTGCCCACATTTTATAGTCCATGTGCTTGACTTTTGCAGTTTGCGCTGCGCTGATTCATGCACATGCGCAGCCCAGAAACACGCAAAGGTACTATATTCTGGGTGAGGCATGGAGTCTACCGGAGTTTTCAGCATCAGCGCAATATTGCGGTACTCTGATTTCCCCATTCGAACACCACCAAACTTTTTGATATGAAGTTTTGCTTCGTTCTGAACGGAAGCACCAAATTTCGTGTGTTTTTTTTGGGCCACAGCCTTTCCCATTTTTTAATCTGTCCATGCACAGAAAGTACCTACTTTTACCTACCTACCTGGGCTGTATAAAACGGAAAGCTCCGGTAGATGTGCCCAGATAAAGGGAGAAGTTGGTTTATTTTGATTTGGGTATTGGTAAGGTAAGCGCGCGCATTCGTTGTTTTGTCTATCCATGGGAACACACGTTGGTCGTTTTTGTGCGCATGGCAAAACCGTTTTGAGCCGACAGCCGCTGAGCTCCTATTGAACGCAGATTAGTCTTACGGCCTCGAGTGTAAATCATGTTTGTGGTTTTACTACCCTTTCAAAGTACAATTTGACTTCCTGGGTATCGGGCACTTTTAGAGTATGTCGCTCCAAACCTTGCATCTCCGAGATCCTTCTCTTGTGCGCTTGTATGATTGCCCAATTTTTGTAGTATACGTCTGGGCCGTTGATGAGACCGATTTTTCATTACTCACAATCGACTTATTTGTTTATTTTTAAATTGATTTTGGCGTTGAAACAATGTTATTTACTACTTTCTTTCAACACAAATCGAACACCAGAGTTTTACTTGTTTCAGTGGCAGGCGCCATGGGTTTGATCAATTAGGCACAATTTTGTGTCGTAATATATCTACAATCAGGGTCAACTTTTTCAATATTTTTTAGGCGCCACCGAAATCCAATCTTTTGATGACCATAATTAGTCATGTGCACCAAAACTAACCGGAAACATACAACATGAGCGGGTCAAGTGGAAAGATGCAGAGATCTGTATCAGGTAAGCTGACATTTATTGGTTTGTCCTTCTCTTTTCCTTATTCTCTGCTAGAAATATCGTTTTGAAAGTCTGAGGTAGCATGTATACTGTTTCGCCAACGTTTGAGAATGGCTGAAAGTCCACCAGTGTAAGAACTGACTTTACGCCGATCAAAATTAGCCAGTGAAAATTCTGCAATCAAAAAGAAATACAAACGCTCGATTTTTAAACCATGGTCTCTGCATCCAGATTTCACCGAAGCCATTTACGCCGCTGGTGGTGGTGGTGCTTCCCGAAGCAGCGACGGTCATACCCAAGAGTCAGGCGTGCCCGCTCACAGTCGTGCCCGCAAACACAGTCAACACTCGCTGCTCTCGTCAACCAGTCTGGCTTTCCCCTCCGTGACCAGGGTTCGACTCCACGACCCACATTCGTTGATAACTACCAATTCAACAAGTCATCAGTCATTGCCTGGCACCAGTGCACAACGCTCACCAACGGCTTGGTGGAGGTTTGTGTGTTCGTGTTTTAATTGCTTTCATGGGTGTTTAGTTGTCTTTTTTGGTAACCCATCGGCTTCATATCGATAAGCCCACTGACAAGCCTACTGCTACCAAACTTCACATGATTGTTCGAAAGCATGCCTTTCTTCTTTGTGGCTAAATTGTTAATTTTTTCCGTTAATTTTGGTCATAATCTACAGAAAGATGTCTTTCGGCCCACCCACATAGCATACTACGCAAGCTCAATGTTTGGTCTGGCTCTGTTCCCACTCGTCTTGCACGTTGCAATGTCTGGAATTATATTCCGTGAATCACGCATATTCCAACAGAGCAAAAAGTACCCAGCTTTGTTATTGTCATACCAAAAACGTGTACGGATACGGAACGACAAAAAGCATGCTTATACGTATCAGCTACAACTAATGCCACAAGAGCTCTGTGGTGGTGTGATACTGAAATTTTCCTTCTCAGGCCACTGAATTTGCCGTTGTTTTTCATATGCAAACCCCCGAAGCTGTATACGGTCGTTTAGGTTACCGAATATCAAATCACATTATATTCTTTGAATGCATTACCTATAGTTTATGTTGACAAATTACTTCGCATAAATATAGACGATTGAAATGTCAATTTTGACAAATCTTTTGCCCTTTTCGGAAAAGTTTCCGATTAAGGTCCTCGGGGCGTCCATTGGGGGGAGCAAGTGGAAAACCCCGGTATGTATGTGTACCTATTTTACCAACACAGGGCAAGGTGTTTCCGTGCATGGCTTATACATGTGTTGTGTTTGGTCCATCAGCCCCACAGGTGCATGATTCCATTTCCACATTATTCGAGCAGACATTACAGAATTGAAATCAAAGCCAACCCCAAGCCCAACCACACACACACAAACGCAGATTGAAAGAATGAAATAGAGCAGTATATTGTGCACTTTATTTCGTTGTAGGCATACCTGTTGTGTTGTACTATTTGGGGTTGGCTTGTTTTTGGGCAGGGTATATAATTTTCTCATGAACAGTTAGATTTGGAGAGCCAGCGCGTGGCTTTGCCGTGCAACCTGATTTTGAGCAGTATTTGCTAAATTCCTGTCTCTTTAAAAAATACAAAAATAAAATTTGGTTTGCTGGAGTACCAGACGTCATGGGCACGAGCCCCACTTTTTAAAAGCATCCAGTGCTCCGACGATTTAATGTTTCAGCTTAATTCGCGCAATTGTTTCGTAAATACGGTTCTCCAGATTGCAGATGTTTTTATATGCAATTTTTGTCAGCGGATGAGCCACTACATGGTCCGGTTTTGTTGCGCGAAACTATCCTATTTATCACTTTTGCTGCGGTGAAATACAAAATGGAAATGATCCTGTGTTCTGTTTTGTTCTGTTATTCAATTTTTCTATCCTTGGTCAAAAGTGTTTTTGTGCACTTTGTTTGACACCAAGGTTTTCTGCTCAAATTAGTATGGCAGTAATTTTCACTTTCATTCAAATCGGAGTTGGTTTCAAGACGAGTCAGCAATTTGTGAGAGTGTACAAAAGTCGGCGCATCAGCTCAACTGGCTTAGGCATTATCATTCTAATCAGCATGGTATGGCATAAGTAACTATAAACACACAACGCTTCCCAAGGGAGTTAGAAAGCTGCGCATTTCAAAATTCGTGTGATTCATATTTTGTGTGAAATGTTGGGGAGGAAATCAGTCTTGGCAACTTTAAGTAATCGGTCACTACCGTATACTTTTCACACACACACTATCCACTCCTTCCGGCTTCCGTAAGCCGAAGTATTATCCATCTGTTGGTTATACAATGTCCACATTATTGTTCGGAATTCATCACGTCTACTGACTTGATTTCGATTTTTCGTTATTTGTTTCTCGAAATTTTACTTTGTGACGTCCACAGTTTTGCACGAAACGCCTTGGCGCCGAACGTTCAGTGGCAGTGAAATTTCGATCGTTTCACGCGTTGCCGTAAATCAATCCTGGAAATATGACAAATTGCTTTAAGTGCACGCTGAATTCATCATTCTTGCTCTTTACGCTTGGCAAAATATTTCACCATTATTGAAATGCGTGTATTTTATTTCGAAACAAAATCCGCATATGATACTACACATACACTGTAATGTTTGTAGTCCAAAGAAAAATAAAAGTTTGGTTGTCACTCACTTTGTTGTTGTCTTTATGCGCGAACAATTTATCACATGTTTGTTCAATAACTTTTTTAATTTTTTGTTCACTTGAAGCATAACGCTAATACACATTTTTCAATTAATTTTGTCACATACAATACGTGCAGTATATTACTGTAAACCGCGCTTTAGATCAGATCAAGCGATACCGTACAATTTATGAAGCATGAGAGAATTTTATGTTGCTTCTCTCGTTCCAAGAAAACTTTGGAAAAAGAGTTCGTAGGTCATAAAGTTGTCCCCACATAACGCTGTTTCTGGGGGCATTTACAGTGAGCGGGCGATATTTTGGGTAACGTTAGGTATTTTTACGACTTTTCAGTTGGTTACAGACAATACCTGCTGGCACTGTATTGTTCAGCCATGCATGCCTGTATTTTTGTGGTAATTTTCAAACACTTTGCATGCATAAATTGGCTGCTCGCAAAAGGTCATCAAAATTAGGTACTGCCAAAAACAACAAATTTATCGCAAAACAGCACAGGTTATCAACCGTTTTCTTCTGGTGTCATAACGTGTTTGATATCCTGCCTTCTGGAACCTTTAATCGAATTATTATATCCTACTTATTTATGTGCGTAATTGCTCATAAAATTTATCCCACGTTTGTTGGCGCATGCAGACATACTGTACAATATTTATCATTGTCTGATCTCGCGGTTATTTTTTGCTATCCCAGTAGTACGTATGTAGTTTATTTATGCATCGATATTAATGATATATATGTGATTCGTTTTTTGCTTCAACTGTTTTAATCATGAACTGCAACTCGGTACGATCGACCATTTTCTGATTTTTAGGCAAAATTCTCTTTTCCCAAATATTCACAAGGAATTCATATCGAAATCTCCGAACAGCCTTTACCGCAATATTTTACTAAAAAGCTCGAAAATTTATTGCTGTTTTCTCCAGAATTTGTTTGAGTCCTGCGCATTGCTTATCTGGTTTGTCGCATCTTCACGCTTGCTTTCGCTTTTGTTGCGTGCCATTTTGTTTTTCAGTATTTTTCGCGCTCAGCGCGTGAAAAATCCGTTTTGCCAATTATCATTTTTATGCCAGAATCATTTCATTGCATTTTATTTAGCGATATCGTATACGTGCGATGTAGAGTATATACGCTGAAGTCATAGGGCCTTGAAATGCGCGAAATTCGTATTTTCGAGTTCAGAACAATACAAAAAACCATACAGAAAGTATAATTCGCGTTTAGATGCTTATCTGAAATAACCCAACAAAAGATCTTATTGCAGAATTCATTGTAAAAGAAGTTATAAACAATTTCGGGCCTGCATAGGATTGGTATTTTCAAGTATAGTGTTCTTTCCACATGGTTTTCGAATCTGTGGCTGTAAGCGGAGATTAGATTAAGCCCCCCCCCGCCGGGGGGGCTTATTGGGAACAAACGTCTGTTTTGAGAAAACTTCCTATGGTACAGTACCTCTTATTGGAGCCTTAATTGGGATTGTGTAGCAGAATAAAAGAAGTGTCGTATGGTATTGGTTGCACAATGACTTTGTAGGAATTGGTCAAATTTTTTCCCATACACATGTTGTAGTTTTCGGAACAAATTCTTGTGATTTGACGAAAAAAGTAAGTGCTGATGCCAAGGGACGAAAAAAGCCATAACCATGGGTCGGGTGGCCTGTAACCGGCGAAGGGGCTTAAATGAACTTTTCCGGTAAAATGCCCACTTGTTTACTTCACCCCATGAAAACCAATGTTCAAGGGTTTCTTATCACTCTTAAGTGTCCCTATTTATTTTTCATGTCTGGGTTACTTGCTGCAGGAGCCAAGCCTGCTTGTAAATACCTTGGTCTTTGGTTTTTACCGTTTGGTAGTTAATGTGCTTATCACCAATGGTATGTTACCTTTGGTATGTATTTATGCCAACATATAGTTATTCACTTACCAAAGTTTATTGATTAGGTTATCAGAAGAGACCACACGTAGCCAACTTACATATTATTTTAGCACGCCTCAGTGACGGCATTTACCGACTTTTTCATCTGATGGAACTTTTTTACTTTCACATAGGCCAGACCAAACTAAAAATGGGGTTACCATCACATTTTGAAGTTTGATATAATATTTTCCAAACCTTTTTGTTTGGTTTTAAATTACTCCGCCGGAATTCGCCGGTTTCAACCTATGCATTTGCTCTCTTCAATGTAAACTTATTATTGCATTTGAGTTTGTAATTATCCGAACATTTTTAGTTCATTTGCTCTGGCGCTGGCAGAGTCCATCACATTTATTTGTGCTTAAGCTTTGGGTTACTATGGCCTTATCTTGCCCTTTTCTTGGACTGGATGCCACAAATAACCGAATGAATATTTCAATCCGTGCCTATCGGCGCAGACAAACACATTGGAATTCGTGTTTTCGCTGTCCTTGAATGAACGAAATCAAGCCCAATGAATTATATTGCCTAACCTTGTGGCGAGCGCCTTTTGTGTGCTGAAATTGTACAAAAACCATGGTTTGACTTGCGCGTAAAAAACTCAGCCTTGTTTCGTGCATGATATACATACATTCATAATCCAGTTGTTTAAGAGTGGCAGTGCGTTGCCTTTTTATTTTTATCTCTTAAAGATGGCGTCGAGCTGATAAAGTCCGACAGCATGCATATGTTTAACCTTCTGTTTTGTCTAGATTATTAGTCGTCGGTTTTTGCTCGTTTTATCCGTTTTCTTATTTCTTTTTCCGTGTGCCGGGTTCTCAAAGTCTTATGACGTGTCAACCAGCGCATCGGCTTACCAGCACAACAACAAAATATTAGATAAACTGCTGACAACGGTAGTTAAAGTGGAACTAGGTTTACAATATGCACCAAACAATATACATAGGTCACACGATCGTAAACCAACTTGTTTAACAAATCATTAACAAGGTTTCTGTTCTGCATCCTAAAATGTCGAATTTGACACTATCATGTCATTGTCAAGTATGTAGGTCCCATTGTTTTATGGCTCAGGTGCGTCGGACCAAAAATAAAGATAATAATGATCTGTTACCGCGACACTGAGGTGTTTGTCAGCGCATGTTTTGACTTGATTAGTTTTTTATATTTACTTTTTGCCCCGTTAAGTGGTGTAGATTTTTGAATTTAATGCTTTGAATCGCTCGAGGATTGAACAAAGAGCCTTGGAAAATCTATGACCCCAACAATGTTCAGAAATTTTGCTCGGTCTTGTCTTTCTGCTCTTTGTTAAATGGTGTGCCAAAGTCACAATTTCGCGGGTAAAAAAGCGACAGTAACTACTTGACATTGCAAGAAAAGCCCGAATTTTCTAACTTATTAACTCACGAATTAAAGAGGCTTGCTTTTTGAATAAACCAAATAGTCTGTTTTATGTTCCAAAAGCAACTATCTCTCAAGTTAGAAAACGTGGTTCTTCCCAAACTGTATAAAGCAGTGCTGTCTTTCATTTCCGGCTAAGAAAACGGGGTGTTAGGTGACGTTGGACACACCCTTTAAACCTCATCGTCTGATCCGATTTTCAGACCACATCCACCCTTCGAGCCCCTTCACTCTTCGGCATTAATCATGCGACCGGACGCATCAGAGGTGCCCGCCGGCATCGTCAGGGACAAAATGAAGGCATTGTACACCGCCGAACAGCCCAGGTCAGCCGGTTGGGGTTGCCAATGAAACAAATCGCACTTTGGCTTCCGTGGAATGCCGTTTTCCTCGTCGACATTTTTTCACTTTTGAGCGTGATATGATATGGGAATGATAGTTTTTAGGTGCGTGTCCTACTGAAGCTGCATCAGTTCGTAGTGACAATCTTTCATCAATGTTTGCGCGTAGTGTTCGATTTGTTTACGTTATCGAAAGCGATTTTTCACAGAAAAAAGAATGTCACGCCGGCACGTGTCAAACCGCGCGGACATTTCAAGAGGTTGCGATTATGTTGTGAACATTATTATTTCGTTGTTGTCATTCATTACTCACTGCCGCACATTTAATTCTATTATGACAAGTTTTTCTTTGTTTCAAAAGTGTTCACTGCGCCATTTTCGTTTTATCGTGACTTGGCAGACACGGAATAGCTCGACCCAAATCGTGAATCATTTCTTTGTAGAATGCAGTTGGGCCCTTTTTTAGTTCCAACACGGCCAGCCGTCGGCGCGCCAACAGCAGCGGTGAGACAACGCACAAGGTGCAACAGTTGAAGTATGCAACGCTGTCGAAAATGGTACGGCTGCTTCATAATGGCCTAACTCATTGTTACTTTTATTATTCGTAATGGGACAGTTAGTTTTAGAATGTCAGAAACTATATTATTTTGACGGGAAAATTGTGAATCCAGAATTTGTCCAGGATTAGGTGTGACCCACTTATCAGGCAATTGTCTATTATACCATGAATCGAGGCAATTTTGCTGCTCTACATTTTGATGTCAGATTTTTTTAAAAAAAAGCGGGGTTGAGGTTCATGTGTCGCCGGAATCAACTTCCGATCAGCTCTCCTATTTCGGACCTCTGTCCGGAATGATTTGGTGACGAACTTAGCTTGGTGCCGGTATTTGTAATCCTCTCGTTTTAACCAGTTCGTGGATCCGTTTTCTTGCAACCAATATCAACGTGAGGTGCTGTCTTTTAATTCACCCAAAGGGCGCCGCGTGACTTTCGACACACCCTTTAAACATCATATTCTGGTGATTTTTTCCAAACCAGCTGATATTTCAACATTTGTTTGCAGCCTTCCCATCTTAGCGACCACCATTCGTCGTCCGGTTTTGTGTCACGTGACACGAGTGCCCGCACGTCACCACATTATAATATAACATCGATGAAACATCACCCAGCTGGACATCAGAACGGCAGCACAACGGTGCACGTCCGATCCAGTAGTGTGCAACCACCCGACGATGTATGTTTTTGTAAACATTATTTTGTCACGAAAGAATTTTTTTTAATCTCTATTTTTTCTTAAAAGCAGGCTTGCGAATCGACTGCCACTCCCAAACTAATGTTTTCGTCCATAACCACTCTGCCACCAAACGCGCTGAGTATTCCTCGTGCGAAAATTAGTAGCGTAAGTGCAGCCTTTGTCCAGGGGTTGGTGGAAGTAGTAAATGTACCCCCTTGTCAAAATCCTGCATGCTAAAGACCCTGTCTCCATGCGCCCTTTGTTATGCAAATGAAACAAAAAGAAACAGTTTGTGTTTTGAAGTGCCTTTGTGAGTGGAAGTTTTTGTTGTCACAATGGTTACACACGAAACTTTGTTCGATCGTCGAACACCAAGTTTTATCTAAATGTTCCTATCTATCCGTAAGCTGAACTTAACCTGTGGTATAAGCAAACAATGTTCATACATCATACTCAATGCATGGGGCTCTATTGTCACCAACAGCGGATCCAGGAGAGCACAGGGGCCCCTGTGGTCAGATTGGTCTCTGAAGGGGGCCACCGTTTCGGAAGTAAGAAGACAGAAGGACTTGTAGATCGCAGGATTTCTGCTCTGGTACACTTCAAAAGTCGCGCGCTGCGCTCGTGAGATACACACACCATTTCCAATGAAAGTTCAGGGTCGCGCGCCCAAAAAGTGCAAAATTTTGCGCGCTACGCGCACCTGGTCACATTCTCGCATTGAATTTATTGTAATAAAAGCGCCAAATTCTAAATAGCACTTAGTAAAAATGGCTTATCAAAAATGGAACAAGGATTAGATAAAAATGATTTTGTGGTTTTGGCCCCTCCCTTTGTGAAAAGCTGAATCCACCACCGATTGCACAATGTATGCTGACGAGTTTTGCGCGTAAAGTACTCTTATAGCCAAAATAGCATAGCCACGTGCACTTATTGTTTGTATACCCTGTAAACAAAACGTGAGCTTTAGGTACATCGTATTATAACACCGATGGTGACTTTACGATATAGCGTAAAACTGTCAAAAAGCTCAGAGAAACAAACATAACAGACTGGGGAAGGGGAATGTTGGGTTATTCAGAAAAATTATAATAAAAGTACGAGCACTCGTTGCTCGATATCTAAGCAAAGTCGAAAAGAGTGAGATAAAACAGGGATTCTTTACAACCATATGGCGTCGGTATATAACAAGAAATGACAATATGCCATCCTCAAAAGTCCCCGTCCTGTTAGCTGCGGCTGCTCGGAATTGAAATGTATGTACAAGCTGCCTGCATTGCATATTATCAGAGGTGGTGGCGTAGCATTCTCCGGCATTGATACACGTATACACCAAACCAACTGTAGCCCTAACCAAATGTTTCACCCGATCACAGATCCAACATCAAGACACGGATCGTCCGGTGTCCCTGCTGCGACCAGTGCACGACAACAATGGCTTCCACTTCAGTAATGGTGCGGCGGCGAGTCACGATCGAAATGTTGATTTGTTGCTTAATGAACTAGACTCGGCGAAGGATCTGAATAAAAAGGTAGCGATTTCGTTTTGAGCCGCGTGGTAAACCAGCCTGGGTGTGGTGTCGGGCTCGGATCTCTTTCGTTTGCTCAGTTTTTGATAAACGACTTGTCAGAAAAGACAGGAGAAAGGGGAAAAGTCAGATGTTGAAAACTCGACAGATTTCCAAATACGCTGAACAAAATGAGAAGCCGGCTGAAACCCAGTGCCAAGTCCGAGACAGACCTCC
Organism: Rhynchonema sp. JSB1_4; assembly: GCA_030248065.1. NCBI lineage: Eukaryota > Metazoa > Nematoda > Chromadorea > Monhysterida > Xyalidae > Rhynchonema > Rhynchonema sp. JSB1_4. Next base: position 43,720 of record JASAMV010007273.1, read on the forward strand.
ACCTTGGTAGGTTTCACTGATGAAGACCTGGCGCATCATGTAGCACTACGTAAATCATGAGTGTTCAAAACGAGCGCGCACCCAGGCAAAAAACAACGTATGTGGCATGCATTATAACATTATCACTCACAGGCACAATCAAGTCACAATAAAAAAGAGAAAATCAATTTTACCCCTTTTCAGCTATCATCGCAATTAGCGCGCACCGAGCGCGATCTGCAGTCAATCAAAATCCAGCAATCTCTGCAGGAGGACAAGATCGAGGCCACTATCGCCAGTCGAATTGCAGGTTGGTGACGTTTCGACAAAGTCCGAATTTTTTTATCGGTAGTCAGTTGATCATTATCTTACCTGGCCGTGGCCTAGTTGGGTTGGAGATCTGATGCAAAATAATCATTATATTATTCGCGCCCCCTGACGGAGAAGACGTCACTTCAAGTGCAAACAGAATCCGAAACAGTATTTTTTATGCTTTAGCTTGATATAAATCCCGCTGTGGCGACCGCAGCCCTATGCCCACAATTAGTAAGTTCAAGTTCAAGTTTTTATTGCATCAGAAGCAACATGGTAACGTCAACAACACGCATAAGCTGGACAGTAACGACGAAACCATAAATAATTACAAGTGTTTAGTGGGCCAGTTGTTAGTTACGCATCGAGAGATGTAGATGATGATAAGGAGCAAAAAACACAGAAACACAGCATGATCGGTCAATTACATTTCACACACGGACGGAATAAATTTCACTGGGAGCAATCGCAATTTGTACAACAATTCAACAATCAAGCTTTGCGAACGAATGACTCCTTTGAATGTGCCCATTCATGGGCATTCAGTAAAACATTATTGGATATGAATCTGCACTGCAACCATCAGTTTGTTTAGCTAATGTTTTTACTGAGCGATTAATACTTTCTTGGCATGGTACGTCCCAATACTGACCGCAATCGATTGTGAAACGAATAAACAAAGCAGATAACAAACTTAAAAATTTTTAAATAGGTAGCGATTATTAAATTTAATTTAAAATTTCTTCCTTCTTCAGACGCAGTGTTGCGCATGAATCTGTCGTCAACAGCCAACCCCCCAGACAGTTCTGGTGCCAACTCTATGCTGTCACCCCTGTCCGTGTCGGCTTCCGACTCTACCGCGCCCACAAATGAACGAAATCACGTGCGTTTCATCATTTCTGTGTTGGGTTCAGCTTCAGCTAGACTTTCCAGTTAAAACCATGCGGCCTGAGGTCTGTGGGAGCACGTGCCTATGAACACACGCTGGTCGAGATTTAAGCTGCAACTGTTGCACAACAGGGCACAAACACAATATTTTACATGCTGCGCTTGCGCATTGCACCATAAAAGGTGTAGTATGGCCCAATTTTGTCATCCGAAACCTCTATTTTTAACATAACATCCTATTAATCACGACTGAACAAGCAAAGTCATCACTATATACACCCATATCTTTCTTTACTGGCCTGTTTCAGCAGCCAAGTACTGCTCAAGCGGCATCCGGCCGCAGTCCCCTCTCAGGCGTGGACACCAGCTCGGTGGTGACTCCATCACAGATGCAACGTCGTACGGACATGGTCGCATCGTACATACAACGACATGGGGACTGCAACACCACGCCCGACAAACACAACGAGCGACGCGCTAGCACCGCTGGGGCAGGTTGTAAATGTCGTTTTCGTGAATTATAATGTTATAAGTTTTTGGTCGCATGGTTTCTGTGATTAGTAAATTTAAGTGTATTGCTTCGATGTGAACGAAGGCAGATCGGATCCAATTTTACCATGTTTATAAGCTTTATGCAACAATTATCTTCCAGGGCCCTGGTGCGCCATTAACAGGCATGATAACAAGAATAATAACAATTCTCTGGGCGCGCCCTCGGAAGTTTCATAATTTTTTCTCCACTTCAGATGAGAAACAGCCAACACGGATGCAACTCGAACAAGCCATTGAACAAATGTGTGCCGAGAGAGAATTGTGGCTGAAACGGGTTAGTGATTTGGTGTTTTCTTTTATTTTGTTTTTTAGGGTTGCAACCTTGTTGTTTATGAATTGATGTCAGCCGCGCAGTGGATGTACAGTGTTTCCGCTAGATATGTAGATACGGGAAGTTTCACGTTTAAAGCCCTCCCTTTTGGTGGTATGAAATGGCAAACTCCAGATTGTGAATATTTTAACGGTACTGGTACACAGTCTACCATAATCTGGGCAAGTAACATGCACTTTTTCACTACTCTATCCAGGGAGAATAATAGTGAATATGCTTATGGTGACCGAGCACACCAACACGTCTTCACCTTGTCACTATAACGACGGTACATCGTGAAACATCAACCCACTCGCTCCACGGATCTGTATTCATTTCATTATTTTCAGAACACCAACCTGCAAGCTCAACTGACGAACGCAGAGACTGAACTAAAAGTCATGCGCGCTAAATTGAGGGAAACATCGCCAAAACATGGCGATTCGATTCAGATCAATAAAATGAAGGCTGATTTCGAGAAGCAAAGGTGAATGGAAGTATAGTTTTGATGTTATTTAGTTTTTGTGGTTGCGTTGGCCTTAGCTCAATTGTCCAACCCAAGCACCCGATGGGCATGATAACAACACGGGCCGGTATAGCACTGGCGACCAGATCAGAAAAAACATTTTGATTCCAAATAAGCTCCCTGGGGGCTTATTCGGAATCATTCTAAATAAACCGCATTGGGGGGGGGTGAAAACTACACATAAACAGAAAGAAATTCTGAAACATTGAAACATCGCCCAACCTATCACCTGTGCAGGAGCGAATGGCTGCGGGAACGAGCGGATCTGTTGATCAAAGCTGCAAGTGCTGCCAAATTGGAAAAGCCAGCGAAGCTAACTGACATTGCCGAACTGCAGTTGCGCTATGATGAACTGCATAGGGACTTCGAACGGGAACTGCAGGAGAAAGAGGAGATCATTCTGCAGGTATACTTTTGGGCCACACTGTCGTTTGTAGGGTGGGGGGCAGGGTTGAAAAAAAAATTTTTTTATTAACTTGCTCTTTTTAAAAAAAATTTTTTTTTTTGATTTTTTTTGACGAAAAATTTTTTTATTAGAAAAAGTGTTGCCAACGACGTTTCAGGATAAATGAAATCGATACAACATATTTTTCAAAAATTGAAAAATTTTCGCCTCAGACCGAACTTGTGTGGTGACACCCGGTAGTATTGTGGAGATTCCATGGTCTCCGACCAGTCTGAGGTTGATGTTCACTAACGATGTTACTCTGATGTATTGTAGCATGCCGTACAACGTATTTTAATGCATCTAATGCCGTATATCTGATATACGACCATCAAAATATCGATTACAGCCCAAATCTTGCGCGTCAGATCGACTTTGCGCGCCCGGTTTTGCACCAGACCTGCATATATACATGTGTAGTAGCATGTAGTAGTACATTATCGGTGCCACATCACTATAAAAGACCAGCCGCGCACATCCCTGTACGGATTTGGGGACAATACAGGGCGCCGCAGGCGCGATTTTGGAAAAATTGTCTCGTCCACAGAAAAAAAAGTGCCAATTTTTTGCCTCAAAAAAGGCCATTTTTGGACATTTTAGCCCATTTTGGGCAACTTTTTTTATTAAAAAAGCAAAATCTGAGTTTCAAAAAAAAAAATTTTTTTTAAATTTTTTAATTGACCACTTTTTTCTTTTGAAACAACCCTGGTGGGGGGTGTACGTAAATTGAAGACAAAGACGCGGTCAAAGAACTGTGTGTTTCTCGAAACCGAAACCCAACCGAGACTTGACTTTGGTGTTAAACGCGATCGGTGAGAGCAATCCCCAAGTTTCAGCCATAAATTTAGGTAAAGGGCACAATAGTAAAATCAATTTCCAATCCATCCAAATATAAAAATTATATCCCAGCTGAACACGGTGGCGCAACGTCTGGCCGAGTATGAAACGCAGTCACCCTATGATTTGGCACACAACAATACAGTCATGATGGTACAAGGGGATAATGAGGAGATACAGAGATTGGAGAAACAGGTATGGGGAAATTTGATTATGTTATTAGTTGAAACACACATTTTTAAATTTGTGAACACCTGGTGACCTTCAACATACATATAGTTTTTTCAAAATCGGAGCAATGATTACCATGCATACATTTTGTTATCATGCCAACGGTGGCTTTTTTTCAAAATCGGAGCAATGATACATTTTGTTATCATGCCAACGGTGGCTGCCACTTGCTATAGTCGCATTGTCTGTCTCAATAAACATTTAAACATCCGGGTCTTTTTGTACCTGTGAGAAAACTTTCAACAAAAGACAAGCAGTCGCGATTGCGTAACCATCTACCTTCCCTAGACGGACGGTGCACCAGGCACTCGATACACTGCACTTTATACTGCTCTACCATACATTATGTGTGTCTTTTCCTCACGCATCCTTTTATATCCACATGAAATAGTCAACCTTGCACAGGTGAAGCAACTCAAATGCGAACTACACGAGCGTCCATCGAATACAGCCCTGAATGAAACATCAGCCAAATTGGATAGTGCCGAAAGAGCGGTGTCACGTTTGCAGCGAGCGTTGCAGGAAAATGAGGAGGAGTTGGAACAAATGAAAAAAGAGAGGAAATCTAGTGAAGATGCGCAGAAGAAAACGGCGGAGGAACGCGCAAGACTGACAGATGCCTTGGAAGAGAACAGGAAGGCACTCAGGGACACGCAACTGAAATTGGAGGTCGGTAATTTTTTTGGGTGCAATAATCTTACATACTGTGCAGCGCGACATCAAACTATCTTGATCGGATCGGACCGGTCGTGCCTTGGTCACGTGACTTTCTGCTTCTGTTAAGGTTGTTTAGAAGTTTAGTGCTGCCACTAATTTCGACCAGCGTAAATATGCGAAATGAATAACTTTGAGCTGGACGAAATTAGTGGCTCCAGTAATTTTCTCAATGTACTTTAAATGCAAGGATCACGCGTGACCACTGCGCAAGTCAGATCCGATCCGATCACCAAGTTTAATATCGGTCGTACTCACAATACCGGGTTGACCGCAGGGTTCACGCAGGGATGCACCAAAGTGGTATTGCGGTGTGACTGAATTGTGTGGAATGGAGTCACAATATAACAATAAATAATCCCAATAACGCACAATATCGAGTGTAGTTTTTCAGTCAGCCACACTCCTCCACGAGCAAGACACAGCGGCGTTGAGGCGTGAACGTGCCACAATCACGGACACAACCGATCAATTGAGACGCAGAATTCAGGAGCTGGAAGTGGAATTAGAGGTTCGTGAAATTATCCGTTTTTCTTCCTTTTCTTCCTTTCTACCTGAAAGAACCGGTCAATCAAACCTAAACATGCAGGAGCGCACGTCCGAGTTGGACAACGTTCGACGCAAGACCGGCTCGCAAACGGATCGGGTGGAGGACTTGGAACGTGAGAACAAGGAACTGCGGGAAACGGCCAGACAAGCGAAACGGGATGCCGATAGACTCCGGGAGGAGATTGTGAAGGTGAGACTTGAGATTCAGATAAGACTTGTCCCCAGTAACCCTGGCGAGTTGGACGTTGGTCTGATGCCAGGCCACCATTGCCCGCCTCCTTTTACGTCATTCAGAGTGCATTGTGGAGCGTGTTTTTCGGCTTCCTATTTCGATCTAATAACGTGAGATGCTAAAGCAATCCGTAATTTTATCTCCAAACCTTGTAATACTAAAACATTTCAGCAATCCACGAATCCCGAGTTGCAGAAACTGGAGCAGGATTTGTTGAAAGCCAAACGGACGAATGAAACGTTAGAGAACGAAGTTAAAACACTTTCGCACGAAAAGGACCGATTGTACGTTGAGCATGAGAAAATGAAGCGGCAATACAAACAGTTGGACGATGAATGCGCTGCCCTCGAAGAGAAATTGGATGTGGAAAAGGTGTGATTTTGTGCGTGTTTCTGATTGAACACTGATTCCTCTGAAATCGGCCCCGAAATGTGCTATCAGATCCGATTTTAAATTGGCCATTGTTTGTCAAACCTCCAACTAAATATTGTATTGTATTGGCTCTGAAATTCAAAGCTCTGTGACCCTGTAGTAGCTTCATGCAAAAATATATAGTTAAAAATATTTTCAGTACGCCAAGCAGACCTCTCACACGAGCGCTGATCTAAAACAAACTCAGGCCGAAAAGCAACGCTTGGCTGATGAGTTGGCAAAAACGAAGTCAAAGTATGAAGATGCTCAGGAACGGTTAGCTGATGTTTCACACCCTTTGTGGTCATGGTGGTTCTCTGATAGGAAGGTATTGCAGTAAATGTCACACGCAACGCAGGTCGAATCCTATGATCACGTGTGATATCTCTGTAGCGTATTCATGTTTTTGCAAATCAGGATTTTCATTATTCAATTTTTTTTATTTTCAGTTGGAATCGCGAAATGTACGACTTGCAACGCAAATACGACGAAGCCGACCATGACGTATATGAGATGAAGGAGCAGATTCTGAAGCTCAAGAATCAATTGGTCAGTTTTTATTTCAATACTTTGTCCCTTTTCACAAATATTTTACTTTTAAAGGAATATAACTTCAGGAACAAGCCACTCCGTCAACCACTCCTCGCTCCGCTGAAGATCAGCTGAAATTTGACGAAATTAAGGAAGAGCTCAAATCCACGGCAAAAGAGAACAAACGTATTAAAGACGAGCTGCTAAAGTTTGTTTTGTTATTTTTTAAATTTATTTTATTCTTTTGCGTTGCTAATCTGCAAGATCGATACTTCTTTCAGACAACAACGTTTGGTGAATGTTCTGAGACGAAAACTGGCGGCGGCAACGGGAACGGGATAAAATTGTGAGGTGACATTTCGTTGCGCGACTGTGATAAAACATGGATTGTTAGATTCAATCGCAATTTACATTTTGATGGGTTTTTTCGGTCACACGTTTTCTCAGAAAGTTAACAGAAAAACATAGCAATAATTCGCTGCAAAATGGTTGCCATATACTGCTTTCCTTTTTCAAAGAAACGCAAACATGTTCCAGCAATAATGCTACATTATTTTTATTTTTTTCATCCGTGTATTGTGACATAATTTGGTGCACACTTGATTTTTTGTCCATATTCCCAGTTTTTGGTGCATTTCAGCGGTTGTCTTTATTATATTATTTCTGTGTTGTGATTTTTTCGTTTCCTTTTTTATGTACTCTGAGAGACCTAAAGTTGAATAATTATCGTTGTTATCGGCATTTCTACTTGAGCTATCTTGTTTATTTCTCAGTTTCTTTGTCTCTGTCTCAATGTGCAATTTCCGCTTCCTTGCTTCGTTTTATTTTTTATTCATGTGTTTCTCGTTTCTCTAACTTTCGGTACTACTCTAATCACTATATCCTGTATATGTTCCAGGTACTTTATCTAAAAAAGTTGGACTCTTACTGTTTAGCTCTATCATCATTTTCTCTTCGAATTGTATTATAGGGCTGTCACCACGTTGTTGTTCTGGCCTTTTATTCCTTCCAGAAATGACCATAATGTGCTAAATAATATTGTACAAAATTTATGCACAAAAACATCTCAAAATCTGTGAATTCCTATAAAGGTACAAAGTCCGAGTCGAGTTGTGCACAACCTTGAGCTTTGTAATTGCAGACTGTGCGGCATAACAAGAGATTCGCGTCAATGTGGAGTGACGAAATTTTGAAATGAATTACCAAATCCGCAAATGTGTATATGATACACACGTTCTTAGCAGCGGGTGTGGAACAATGTCACGATAATTACGAACTAATTATATGAGAAAAAACTGACTTCCCAAAAACATAAACCTGGACTGTAAAAGTAGCCGCATACCGGAGTCCATTCACCGGAAAAGGAACAATCTTTTGTTGCTAATAGGACAATATTCAATATAGGGATGGCATGGATTTGGCTCAAATTATAGCCAATGAAAAAGCAGTAAAAAAATCACACCACATGAAGTGAATTTGGATGACTAATCTTTCGCAACGATGCCCATACAGATTCCACGATAATAATGAGAAAATAGTGTGAATACCGTTTTTTTTTTGAAAATGATCAGTCGCTCAACACAACAAAATCCACATTCAAACGCCACTCCTCCGCTGTCCATATTGTCATTCCCCAGTAGGCGCCTGCCGTACCCTTCAGTTGACAGCTGGGCCATTGTTGTTGCAGTTGACTCAGGTTGGTGCCGGAAATGTTGAACGCAATGCAAGAGAAAAGTAACGCCTTTCTTATTGACTTTCTGTTGTTGTTTTTCAATGTCAACTGTGTTGGGTGTGGTAAGCACACAAACAGTGCCTGGGGAACCTACTCCAGTCAAATCCGTCAAAATTTCGTTATTGGAATTCCCCATAAGGGGACAAGATCATCATGCCTCGATTCTGACGATGTTAAAATACATATATGATATCCATATTGCAGAGAGTTATACTCACAAAGAAACAGGTTGATCTGAGCCATTTTCGCTCACAACTGTACGTTTGCTTGACTGCAACATCCAGCACACGAATTTGGAGCTTCACTTATTTTCACCTAGACAGACAGACGGTGCACCAGGTCATCATCAGAAATAAATAAACTCAATCTCACCAGATCCACGAATTAGCAGGTTTCGGATGACAATCTGCTGGCGTTCGTCGTTCAGATTCGATAACCATAAATCAACGAGTTCAATAAATTCAGCAACCGATACGCTGCCGATGTATCTGAATGTGGGTACATTTGTGTGAAACATCATTTTACGTTTCACCAAAAAATAAACTTTGATGCGTTGGTGTCAGACTTAGTGATCGGATTGCATCGGGTCTCTCGCTCTCCCTCTGCTTTTCAGCATAGGCCAAAATCGACCAACGCAATATGTTGCTCAAACTGTGCCACCGAATTGACCTTTGTAGCATCAATACATATATTCCCAAATATCCCACATCCAAACAAAGTCACGTGCGACTAAACGCAAATCCGATCACCAGGTTTGAACCGCTCTTTTGCTAACCTTTCCACATGAACATTTCTGGCCTGTGGTGCGATCCTGGCTAATTTCGTCCACAATTTCCTGGCGTTGTGCTGTTTGTCGGTGGCGACGCCGTTGCTCGTTGGACGTCTGTATCTGTCAAACAATCAAAAATTATTACCACTGTGTTTGAAAATTATTTTGATTTTCAGACGAAAATATTTTACCTAGTTTGATATTGATCTGTGTAGCCCGCGCGCTCATTGACCAAAAGAACCAAGCTGTCAAGTGCGGTGAGTTGGGCTGAAACATCAGCGCAAAATGGTGCTTAAGTGGATTATCAGGCAGTTAACATATATGTAGGTAATGTAACGGCTGAAGGGTGCACCGAATTTTAATTTGCCTGCTTTAAGCGGATTTCTCTCACGAATCGGTGCACCAGGTCATCGTCCGTGAAAATGCGCGCCTAATATTCATCAATGTCACTTTCAAAATACAAGTTGCCTGAAAGAAATCAAGATCGAAATTTCTTCGAATCAACGCAGTGGTGCGGCCCTGCTTGAGCGAGATGACACGAAACCATAAAAATACAATACTAAACAACAGCTGAAACTAAAACATTTCAAAAACTATAAAAACAAAAACCTGGCCTGACAGCATTCAAGAACTTGACATATGCACTGGCCGGACTTTTGTACGATCCGATATGCAAGTGCTCGAGCACATTTGGATTCAGAACGTTGATGATTTGCGCCAAAATAATGCCGATGTGGGATGGTTTCTCGCCGAATTCGGGCACGATTCGACGCAGAATGCATAATTTGGTGAGTCTGAATGAGTTGTGGGTCTTTGTTTTTTGTTCTATTTTTTTTGATATAATTTTATGTCCGGCGACGTGGTGGTGTGATTTGTATTATTGATATGCACAGCGATTTGCTCTTTCGATGCCCAAAAGGGCGGTGCACCAGGTAAAAATCAGTAAGAATGCACCAGATGTCCAAGTGACCCCTAACGAGCCAGAAAGATTCGATTTCGACATCTATAAAAAGGCCCACCTGCCAAAGTGAGCATTCGAGGATCCCTATCAGTTATAGTCTTTCCGTTTTATAACAGCCCAGAGGCGGTATACAGAAAATGTTTCAACGCCTTGAAAACAGCAGTCATCGTCGTGGATGATAACCAACAGGTCGACAACGTGGCTCGAAACATGCGTGTGACTTGATGGCTGCTGTTGCGATGAAACATTTGCTGTATACTTTCTTTGGACCGAGAATAAAATGAAAGACTATACGTAGAGACGTCAACGAACGTGGGTCACTACTCGAAAGGAGGCACTGTGAGAAACTCCAGCACCACCTATGTAGGTTACACAGTTGATCCCATGGCAAAATCCATGAAACGCGCCACCCATATTTTTACCAACCGTGGTTTGTTTGACACGGCCGTTTTGATGTACCTCAACGTAGCGAGTGTGATATGGTCAAACTCCAGCCTCAAACTGTCCAGCTTGTCGACGTGGCACAATTCTCGCAGGATCGAGCGCAAATCGAGTTGGTCCTGGAGAACTAGTACTTCTTGTTAGCGGAAAAATTTGTAAGATTTTTTTATATTAGCGCGCCAGAGATCGGGAGTTCAAAAAATAATTCCACCCGTGTTTGATGCAGATATGCTCATGTTCACTGCGACTATGTTTTCAAACCAGTTTATGGCTACCGCTAAATGTTTCTCGGCTCCCATAACTGCTGGTGAAGGTTTTTTTGAAAAGATGGATCTGGATTTCTCGGATTTCTTCGCCATAAAATTAAAGAAATGAACAGTATGCTCATATTAGTAACCTATATTTTTTCAACGGGAAACACTCAAACTCTCCGCATGGCGAGTTGAGCAATTGTTGCTTTTCCAAACGATAGATCGACATCTCAAAACCAATTTTAAATCTGACCTGTAAATTCGCAGACCCCCACAAGGTCAGCTTCATCTGAGTGTGTTTCATGCGCCGAATAATGGGCACCAAGTGCTGTTCGGTGTTATTGATCTTCATATCGAATTGGAACTCGCGAACCCGGCTGTAGTCACCGACGGATGCAACGCAGTGCAGCAGGCGCTCCTGTGCGCGGGGAAATTATGTGCGATTTGAATTCATTAGGCACTCGGTTTAGTAACTTTCTCTTATTATAGCAACGCTGGAATGTTAAGAGTCAAACGCCTTTTTACCACTGTCGACTTCGGGTTAAGAGTTAAGCCTGAGACGCTTTTTTATCACGCTGTCGGGACAATTATTTTGACTCAGTCTCGACGATCAGTATCCCTAAAGGGAACCAATTCGCGACACCCGACAGTTGAGATCAATTGACACCGACATTAAGTGCCCTACAAAGAGTGCCAACTCCCGATATCAGTCCCAATGCAAGGTCTTTCTTCGCTCAACACAGATGTTTTTTATCCAAAGCTTTGAAACGGAGTGAAGTGATCATAAGCTTTGAAACGGAGTGAAGTGATCATCTATGTTACTAATCAGTCCCTGAGTCACGCAGAGCACAAGCATAAGGAGGGGGCAATACAAGCGGGTTTTCTTAAAAGTCGAAGCCGCAAGTCACAGACGCAAAATTTGACGTCGAAATGCATTGTTTATAACGCTCGTTACTGCAGCTGCACTGCGCCTAAGACTTGTGTGTCGACGACATTAGTATTAGCCAAACTAGATAATGCAACGCCGAACTTTTTGGAAGTTCTGCATGATCGTGTGATGCGGGTCCACCAGCTCCAAGCGTCTCAGTCGACGAGCATTATGCAGCAGCCAAATGATTTGACATTCATCGTCCGTTGACGCACTGTCCACTGAAACATCAGCTGAGAATTGGCATTCCTTGAATCTGATTTCCAATAAGACCCCTCATTTCACAGGCCGCATAAAATTCTCTGGAGTTTTCCATAAACCCTCGTTGTTCTATTCGGAAACGTTCTGAAACCGGGGCGCTGTCCGTGGAAAACTCCGGCGTGTTGTTGTAATGAAACATTACCGATTACATGTATTTCACTTGACCTTTCTTCGCCCCGTCAAACACCGTCGCGTCCATATGTGCCAGATTTGTACGACAAATTGTGAACACGACATCGATTGGCTTCGTCCATAGTTGCAAAATGCGTGACGCTGCCTGCGAATTTGCATATTTTACTGGCACGAATTGGCGTTGTATAAAGCTTACGGAGAGTCAGCAATTGGTAATTCATTGCTCAACGGTTCTCTCGCGACGAAAGATATGCTTTTTTTCTGTATTCACAAGATATACAGACTATATCCATGGACTGGCAACTCAAAATGCAACGTCACGTCATGCACCGCAAACCGTTCACAAGCGGTTATCAGCCATGGGGCGTTCTGACCTCACATGCTTTCCGGTCACACACAATACAACACCCATTTTACTCAAAAATCTCACAACAATTTCAGCCCAAATGTACCCCACATATCTGGGGCAGGATAATTGAGCCCGGAACTGGAGCTACAGGGCGAGTTTGACCGCAGCCAAATTTATCGTTGGCATTATTCACTCTGTGACGATAACCCAGCATGTCGTTAGTTGGGGTAATAGTACATACATGTACCAGTACACAGAAGTACTATGTATAATGTTACTGTTGTGTCGTAGGGGGAAGAGGAAACCCGAGAGAAAGACACCCCCGCACCCCCCCCCCCCTAGTGTCGCACGATGTATGTACTGTCGTAGAATTTGAAGCCTCGATGCTAATCTCCGGTGCATTGACACGCAATCACTGCAGACCCTAAAAATGCGATGCAATTTCACAGCTCACCTTGTGAAACAGACAGTTCACATTGGCCAGTGCGTAGAGCGTGTTCAAATCCAGATTGCATTGGTCCAGCACGCACGCAACACCACATAAATCCAACCTGTTTGGTGTTTTGCTGCTTTCCAGAAACGTCAATGTGTCCGCGTTTTGCTGCGGAACACTGGTCAGCTGATGTTTCACTCCGTAGTAATAATGCTCGTCGGTTAGAACGGATTTTTCGGCGAACATTTTTCTCACCTGTTTTTACTGACACCTTGAATCACTGGACAGAAACAAAAGCAACGTTCTGAACCTCTATGGTTCTCTGGAGACAAACACAAAACAGCCCACAAACGTTTTGCGAAAATAATGTTCAGGATGCGGTTTACTTGTTGTTGCTATGGCACGACAATGTGCGTCGCCTAACAGGAAAGGTTGGGACAGCATAAAAGCCTGAATGAAAAGGTGACACAGCGCTACACTAATATTTAAAGCTTCAAGACTGACAACAGTTCAAGAAATATGAAATTTCCCTGAAAATCAGGCACAATTTCTTGTTTTTTTACCTTTAGTTGGAGTATGAGTCAGCAAGTTCAACAGGTATATAACACACACGCACTCAGTTTTGTTCTGCGAAGGCCTGTTGTGGTACAAAGGTGCGCGGCGCACACACAGTATAACGTAAAAATACACTCCTGCTAGAAGAGTAACCTGCCTGCAAACAAAACAGCACACGCTTAGGTTCATGTACAACTTTAGTACGCAGCTGTCAGGCGTCAGCTTAGTGCAGTGGTTACTTCGTATTCACTTTAATGGAAAAAGTTTCTGCTCTCCACAGACTTACGCGGGTTCGACTCCCGTACGGTACCACGCGCGCTGTCTTGGACGCTTTTTGCCGATTTCTGGGTCTATCACCAATCAGATATAACATTTAGCTTTTGAAATCTTTTAATACGTCTAGTTTGGCATCAATTTGAGAACATAAGACCAATAAAACTGGGTCTAAACTAATAAAAAATGTTCTCCGATAATTTGAAAATCTGCATAAGTCTTTGAACATGAATGCGATCACAAATGAAGCGCTGTTATGATAACTCGCACACTATAAACAAAAATTTTTCATGAGATTTTTTATCTACTAGTCCTGGGGCACACACTAAAAACAATAACGCAAGAAATCAGTTTCATTCATTTCAATGTCGCTGTTCCTCACATGCGACTCCAGTAAACGGCAAACAGCACACCAAACGTAGCCAGCACACCCAGCAGTTTGGCCGCACGCCACAGCATCTGCAAATTATTTTAGCAGATAACTATGGTTGAACATTTGTGTCGATGTAGAAGAAACATATCAAACTTTGGGATCGGACCGGTCCATGTCCAGTCTGGCACGTGACTTTTTGTATTGAGGTGAGACTGTTTCGACTGCTCATGTTGGCTGGCCTCTAATTTTGACCAGCGTAAGAGTTGTTTCCAAACACTTAATAAAGAGCTACTACAGGATTACGCTTTGTCAAACACACCCGGCATTGAGATACCAGAATCCAGATGTCAGACAAGTAAGACCCAACAACGACAGCATAAAACAATAAGCTCGGATTACTGCGTTTGGCCCAATCGTGTCCCAGCTTGACAAAGTAGCATCCATTACACCAACCTTATCCTGCCATTTTCTGCACTCAATGACGTGATGATATCGTATACGACTGAACGTGACCATTGAATACAGCGGCACCCATGTATTCGGCAGCAACCAGTGCATTAATGCATCGAAGTTTTTGCGCATCTTGAACACTGGGCTGTTCACAAGGTCACGTAGCTGCAATTGTATGAGAGTAGCAGATCGGTTTTTGTCGATTTTTTTGTGAAACATCAACCAGCCAGATTGAACGAAGTGAGACGAACCTCAGAGTAATTGTACATCGCCAGATCATTTATAGCGTGTGCATCAGGGCAACGTTGTTTCGAGTAAGCCTTGAGTGCTTTGTCTATGTAAGAAAAAACTATGGTGATTGTACTTTAATAATGTTGACAAATATACCCAAAAACAAGCTTTTTGGCAAAAGTTCTAACCGATTCGGTCCGGAAATTGATCCAGTATTTCATTCAGCACCAGACAGTCTTCGAAGCCCTGTTTGCGGTGAAATTAAGGCTAAAATTACTGTCGCTGACGCAAATCGTCAGCAATTACGTCGACGGCATTAGTCAAAGTTGAGCAACCGGTGTTACTGTACCTATTGGTAACTTCAATTTGCATATGTGTGGGTTGTCTTGGAACAGCTGCTGTCAAAAAGGAGAAAAATCGGAGTATCATCTCAGATAGCCAATACATCTAACGGCAAAAAAGACATGCTAAAAGATGGTTCAATCTGACCCGATGTCCAATGTGCCCCCGATCCAGTTTTTCTGTCCTAAGCACAGTGGTTAGCAAGCACTTACGCAGTTCATTCCCTGTCCGTAAAATGGCACCATCGCGTGCGCGGCATCGCCCAAAAGGACGATTTTGCTGCCGAAATGATGCGGACTGCACTTGACCGATACCATGCTGCCAGTGCGCACTTGTGAGAATGTGCGTGTGACCATAGAGCTGAAATATGGTAAGGTAGATACGCTCGCATGGGGTGACCGAAAAAGTACATTTACAAGAGGTTGGTAGAGTTTCTTGGGCCACGCTGTTAAAGAATGTATCCATTTTAGTGATCGGAGATGTCATATCTGATTTGCATTCGTCATGCTTTTTCGGTTTTCGAGACTTCAAGATTCCGTCATAAAACCCAAATGTAATTTTGGCCAGCGTATTATTGTCCTCAGCTAAATCATTTTTAAACGGCATTCAAAATTGTAAATATTTGTGTGTGTGTGTCTCAATATTCTGAAACATAGAAAGTTATACGTGTGTCCAAGCAGACAGGTCCGATCGGGCGACCAAGTGTGATAGCAGTTGAACTTTCAAGTTGAAAACAATCAACTAACGGTCCAATCAGCTTAAGCGCGTCCGAAAAGTAGCTCTCAAAGAAACGCAGCACTCCCGTCTCAGTGTTGAGTTTGTTCTCGAAAATGTCAAACGGCGCGAACAATGTCACCTACAAATTGAACAAACAAAAAATTTTTCTGGATGTATTTGTCAATTTTTGATCTGACTGATTTGTCGGCTTGTATTCGCACGACCCACAGTGATATTTATACGAGGTACAGTACCAGAAGGTGCGTGTCTATTTTCGACGGTCATGCGACTGCTGGTCACCTGGTGCATTCGCACTGACGATGACCTTGTGAACAGCCCGCCTGTGTGGAGCAGATCGAAACGGGCAACCCAAAAAGCGTAATTTACGTTGTGTAATTCCAACCGTGAACGTTTTGTCCTTGTTTGCCAGGGCGATCAGAACGAAATTGCCACGCGGCCATAAATGGAAAACGTTTGGCTCGATGGCGAACTAAATATGCGATGTACAAACATTTATATAAAAATTGAAGAAATTAGTTGTTCTCTACTACCCATGCAGTACCTTGTCATCATCAGTCGGCATGATGTTCAGCTCCATGTATCCGTGTGGTATGTACTCTTGCGAGTAGTTGAATCGTGGCACCTTAGAAAATGTTATTTTTTTCCAAAAAGCATCATTTACAAATCAAATTACATGTCCACCTTCATGAGCGACCGTCGTACGGCCGAAAAGGCGCCGTCACACGCGCAGATCAACGCAACATTGTGACCAACGTTGAAGCGCTCGTTGGTGCGCAAACTGTTTGTGATTTTGTTCAAGTGTGACATTATTGTTCATTTTCAAGAGTTAATTTTTAAACAACAATTGTTCAGCTAATCAAAGATCTATACTTTGTGACCACGAGTTCCTGCTTGCCCACATCCAAATGGCTGAGTTTATGCTCGAAATAGAATTTGACGTTTTCGCACTCTTCGGCCTTGCTGATCATGACCTCATTCAGATGGCGACGATTGATTGACAAAATGTGCTAAAAAATAAATTTGAATTAATTTTTAGCAATAATTCAAATGAATCGAATGTTTTTTCTAGACACCTACCTGACCGGGTTTGCCATACGGCAGACGATTCTCCGTGGCACCGTCTAGTTCGTGCACCAGACGGGCGTACATCGGCACACCTTGCTCGACTATGTAGTCCTTCAAAATTGACAAAAAAATTATTGTTGTTTTGCTATTTTTAATTATAATTACCTGCAATCCAACAAAATCCAGCGCCGCTCGACCCCTGACCGACAGGGCAAGATTGATGCTGCGACCAGGCACATGTTCCAAGCGTCGGATGTCTGTGGGAATAATAGTGTATATACGAACACAAATGTGCATATTTGCATAAATGTGAATATGGGTAAATGTGCACATCCCGCGCAAAAACACCACAGTTGTCATTACATAAAAGTTAAAAAATGCACAAGTGTTAATTCGTATACCTGGCCGAAATTCGTAAATGTCCACTTCCCAGCCACGTTTTGCGAAGAAACACGCATTTAGTGAGCCGACCAGGCCTGCGCCGACAATTATCACCTTTGGCATGATCTGAGGCTGTCCGAG